>SZYD01001757.1:0-44001 GCA_009363875.1 Mikania micrantha | reverse complement strand
GCACTCGCTTTTAATAACTATGATTAAAATCAGAAGCACAGCGAACGTTAAGTTTACTGTACAGTTATCGCAGTCCACCTTGATCAGCAATAAGCCACCGACAGGAATTGTCAGCAAAAAGTGCTAGCTTTTCACATGGCTTGATTCCAATAACTCTTAAACCTTCAGAGAAATTTAAAATGTCCTGCTCCACCTACAAATTTTATAATTAAAAGTGAAGGTTTCAGGTTAAAAAGTTCTGCGGTTATACAAGAAAGGAAAAAGGTAACAAAACCTGCTTGTAAGTCATATTTGTAGGTGGATCATGATGTGGGTCGACCAATGCAACCCGATCACCAAACCTTTCTGCTGTGGACCTCCAAATGTCAGGAATTGTCTTAAATTCTGCAGTTGATACATTGTTTTCTGACGGTAAGGGGCTCTCAAGAAGAGGTGAATACTTTCTGACTTGCTTTGCTTCTGCCTACAAGTCAGCATTATGTTGAAAATATCATTATCTTTATAGATAAGAAATCTTACCATATAATCCTTTACGGATTTACAGAAAAAGTCATGAAACCAAAAAGAGAATGGAAACTCAAATACAGGGGAAATTGGTGCATTTCTTTGCACATATGGTTACTCTTTCAATAGTATTATACAAGTCTAATCAATACCGTTAGACACTTAAACCTAACATGGCTAATTGGCTATTTGATCATGAAGCATAATTTGTGTTTGGATCCTTAACACCAGTTGTCAAGCTACTAGATCGAACGCGAGAATCTAAACAGAATCACACCATAATTGAGAAAGCAGTTATGGATCACATAAAAATTAATGAATCAAGACCAAATCGCACAAATTAACTAATCATAAACAACAGAAACATTTTCAAAAGATGAACATAAGAACAACAATTCGGATACCTTAGGTTCAGAATAAGCTCGAACTCCATGACACAAGCTGACACGATCACGAGTGCTCGTTTTGCTGCGAAAAAACACATTGACCTTGACGCTGACGTACCGGTACCGATAATACGCCGGCGAAAAGACGTTGTTCACTGAAGTATTTGCAATCGACATCGAATTAGACACTGAAGGAGGTTGAATCAAAGGATTGATCAAATCTCCGTGCAGAATCATCTTGTGTGTGTGAATTGAATCGAAGATTTAGTAGGTGAAGCTTTGAATCTTCCGAAATTGACAAGACCGGAGAGAGATATCATTGGAGAATTTCGTATCATCCGCCAGTGTTGATGCTTCAGATCATCGGCATGATTAATTTGTTGAAATTCGGTGAGCATTTAAAATAATATCATTTGCATTACCATATAATTTATTTTTTTGTAGGATAATTAGCCTTCATAATTATGAACCTAACCTTTTGGTAATGCAACTCTTTAAATTTTTTTTTCCTAACAGAGGGTATCGTCGTGCTATTTCAGTTATTTTGGCGGTTGGAAAATAAGACCGATTTCTCGCTCGTCGACCGTGAAATCGTATCCTTGATGCGTGGGAATTCCGTGGAATAGGTAAGCCTTTGCCTCACATTGGTTCAGAACCCGAAATTAAGCTTAAAATTCCTCACCTCATCTAGTAGTCATTAAAGTGCCAGGAGTAAAGTTTTCAAAAAGAAATGATCAACCTTGGCCACTATGCTAACTTTATTATATATGCAACTCCTTAAATAACTAAAAGCAAATTTTTTTTTTATGAAATGCCTAATTTGTGTTATCTAATTTTCTTTTTAACAATTATTTGATAAATTTTTGAATCTACAACCTTTTAGTGTGTGAATCTCTTATAAAAGTACACATAGAGCAACTAAAGTTGTATAGATGGTATTTGGACCCACAAGTAGCCTTGTGCACAAGATTTGTCATTTTCATGGTTCTTACGGTGGTACACCACTCACCAAAATCAAATATTGTATTATTGTTTTATATACGGGTCTTATAGAGTGTGTTAATCCGGTCACACCAACAAAAGTTGCGACACTAACACATCAGACTGACAAACATTTATATTTGTTGTATATGTCTATACAACCAGTATTGTTTTAAATACATATGTATCATATAGTCTTTGTAACTCTTATAACTATTTTGTTTTGCACACAAATTATTTGACTTAATAAATGATACCTCGATATATATGTAAAATATGTTTACATGAGTCAACATTTTTCTATATAGATCCAATTATTTAACATGACACAATATTCTTTAATATGTGTGCCAATTATTTAACTTGACACAAGATTCGTTGATATAAGATCACGTGTAGCTATAGTGACCAAGACGTGAGAGAGGTTGGTCATGCCTCCTTGGCGCCCTCCCCCCCTCCACTACATAAAGGCGTGAGGGACTGTGGCATGAGGGACATCACGGGTGAACGTTGAAGCTTGTAAAAATAAAAACAAATGTTTACAACGGTAATATAGCCGTTTGAAAAATAAATAACTCAAATTTTTTACCTATATAAAACAATTCAACCCACAAAAAAAAACTTACGCTCTCCAAGTAATTTCTAACTTTCCAAAAACAATACAACAATGACATGAAATTGTTATAGATTTTAACCGATCATTTAACCGGTCGCACTGGTGAGATGACCGAGAAGATGATGAAGGAGCGGATGATTAAAAATTACAATATGGATTGATTTTATTTTTATGTATTTTTTTTATTATGTAATTTTTTTACTTTTATTATGTGATTTTTTATTTTTAATATTATTATGCCATTTTTACTTTATTTAATAGTTAAAAAAATAATAATCTAATTATAAAATATCGAATAAAGGTGGTGATGACATGAAGTGACGAGAGAGTGATGATAACAAATATGGTGATGATGTTGAGTGATTAAAGGGTATGATGGTGGTTTTTTATGCGACGTCTAAGTGAAGCCTACGTTGACTGATGTGCATGTGATCACTACACATGGAATAAAACGCAAGAAATATGATTGTGTGTGAGTGCGGATGTTTAATTGAAAATTATGTTAGTTGAAAATTAAAGAATCTTATTATAGTCACACGCTCTTTATTTTAAAAGTAAAGTAAAAAAAATTACTTTTATGTCTTTATATATATATATAAGGAAAGGAGTGAATGGTAACCCATGGTAATTGAGGTAACTTATAAACCCAATTTGATTGGTTGTCTAATTTAATAAATTTGAAATGTGTGGTCCATATTAAATATGGGAAAAATGAGTGGCTGAAATTTCTTTAAGGGTATTTTAGAGATTTGATTTTTAAAATAAAAGTTTACCCCCAAATTTTTTAAACCTTCATAACTTTTATATACATTATTATATTTTAAAAAAATTACATCATTAAATTTGTCACATTTTTATCTTTAATTCAAGTATAGTTTTGTCAAAAAATTTTAAAGTTTTCGAAATTACACTGATGTAACGAGCTGAATTTTTTCAAAGTGTTCGTAATTACACTGATGTAACGAGCTGAATTTTTTCAAAGTATTACTAATTACACTGATGTAACGAGCTGAATTTTTCAAAGTGTTCATAATTACACTGATGTTACGAGTCGTTACATTGATGTTACGAGCTGTAACTTATAATTTTTTTACGTTACAATTATCTAACTTTCGATCTTATTTGATATAAATTTATCTAATTAAATAAATTTTATAATAAAAAAATAAGTTTGTAATATATATTTAAGATGAGAGAAAAAAAATTGATGGAAAATTTTTGAAAAAAGAGAAAATTTATTGTACTTATGTTTTTTACGTTAGTGTAATTACGAACGCTCAAAAAAAATTTGGCATGACTATAATGAAATTAACGAGAAAAATATGACGAGTTTAATGGTGTAATTTTTATAAAAAAATAACATAGTATAAAAAAGTTATAAGTGTATAAAAATCAAGAGGGGAACTTTAATTTAAAAATAGGAAAATAGATGGTTTTTTAAAAGTGTGACACTTGTCACTCTTATAGTAAATCTGATTTTTGTAATTAACACAAAAGACCATAATGACCTTTTCTATTAAAAGTTAATTTATGACACATGTCACCATTAGATTAAATCTTGGAATTTTGAACCATTGGATTTGAGTTATAAAGTTTTCTCAATTAGAGTGAGTTATTATATGATCTCTTCTCTCTCTCTCTCTCTCTATATATATATATATATATAATTTTAATCAAATAATAAGTCACCTTAATTATGGTAACACAATTAGCTCTGCCCAGATCAACCTAAATCTTTGTGATTTTTTTCATAATCTTTGTCAATATATCATACATGTACAACTGTACAAGACTATCTTCTTTTATATGTATGTGTAAATCCAAGTCAAATATATGAATAAATTTTTATTAAAAAATGAATTCATAATAGTATTTGAATGATTTAAATAATTTATTTTTCATAAAACTATTTTTTAAAAACTTCACAATTTTTCCCAAATGCAAAATATTTATTTTGGATTTCTAAATTTTTTAGAATTTTTAGGACATTCCGTTATTATACATATACAAGACTATCTTCTTTTATATGTATGTGTAAATTCAAATCTAATATGTGTATAAATTTTTATTAAAAATGAATTTATAATAGTAATCGTATGATTTAAATAATTTATTTTGCATAAAACTATTCTTTAAAAACTTCAATTTTTTTTCATAATATTTATTTTGTATTCATAAAAATCCTTTAGAATTCTTAAAATATTATTTTATTATGCAGGTACAAGACTATCTTTTTTATATATATAATTTTTTTAGTTGAAATAACAGATTTCATAATAGTATTTGTATGATTTTGATAATTTATTTTGCATAAAAATTCCTTTTTAAAAATTTTACAAGTTTTTTCAAAATTTACAAAATATTTATTTTGGATTTATAAATTTTTTTTCAGAATTTTTAAAATACTAAAACAACTCAAAAAATGGAAAGAAATGGCAAAAACCAGTACACCTTGCCATCTGCAAGTTTCGAACCCCCACCCCTCGGCGCCCGCCTTAGCGTTTCAACCGATGGGCTGGGGGGTTTCGCAGGGAATCTGATATGTGAATTTGTTTTATGCTCTCCTCTTGATGCCCCTGATTCAATCGAAGAACCATAAATCTAAATCTATCAAATTTAATCATTCAGTGTTTGTGAGCTCTGAGGATCATAGGGCTTTTGTCCATAATTAAAAACAAGTAGATTGATAATAAATATTACATGAATTGATATCAAGTTGTGCAAGTTCAATTGAAAATAGTACCATGATTTATGATTGAGTTGATTTCAATGAATCAAGATGTTTTGATTAGGGCTTTTGCTAATGTTAAAGACAAAGAGGGGTTGTGAATGTTGTCGAGTGTTGAATTGGATTTTTGATTTAGATTTCAATTGATTTTGAGTTATGATTTGACTAAAATTGTTCTATTATGTCTTATTATGTTTATTGCCCATTAAATTTTCAATTAAATCTTCGTTTATGTTTGAAATTTGGTTAGAACGCTTACAATTATGTTTTGAATTTAGGATCGTGTTTTAATGGAGTTTGATTTAAAACCGATCGTCAATGGCCGGTTTTGAACTCACAATCATGGACGGACCTTCTTAGGTGTTGATTGGCAAGCTTCGTGAATGATCACAATCAATTTCTTCTTAAAACTTGGTGTTCATTGGTAAGAGGAGTCCATGCGGTTTCCTAAGTTTATAAAGTTTGTGTTGAACTCTTTTTCAACTGAAATAAGATTTCCATATTGTCTCATATCGTCGCTCAAGTTTACATCTTACTATTTTTTGAACTTTGGATATAAGTTTTGTAAGATTATATTTAGGTGTTGACAACTTAAAATATAGTATAAAACTTTATAGATTTGGAAGTTCTCATCTAAACTTATCTAAATGATGTTGTTTTAACAAAATTCAATGTATATTAAATCTTAATAAAAAATTTATATATAACGTATTGTTGTAAATATTTATATATACATATATAAATATCTAACAAAGCTTGTATTAAACGTTGTATTAATTGTTTCTATTTTATTAGTTTATTATATCTTAAATAAATGTATATGGTATAATGTGTGTATATATGTTTTATATATATATATATATAATGCTATGTATATGTTTACGACTGAAATTTTCTAAAAAATTTCATGAACTTTCTTTTATTTAAAATTTAACACAATTACAAGTCGATTTTTAATTTCAGAAAACCCAAAATGTTACACCTGCTACCAATATTGTTACAATCGCTTATACGGGCGATGGCCTAATATTTTTGTGCTTTCTCATTTCTCCTATTAAATTGATTATTTGAAGCTAATTGTTATGTGTCTCATCAACTTAACCCTTATCAACCATGCCCCATTCTCACTTTTGTTGCTTCCCCCAATTGAATATTGTTCTTCTAGACCATGATGACTCCTAGTGTTACCTTGTGGGTTTGGGTTGTTAAAAAGTGTTTTATTCCATGAGAAAAGTTTGGTACAACAAGGTTGTGTGGTGCATATTTTGGTGGATTTTGTTGGCAAAATGGGTTGTTTGGGAGAACATTGTTGGGGTTTTGCTTGTTTGGTGGTTGGGAAACATGGAAGAATTGGTCTTGGAATTGGTTTTGAGGTTGTTGGGTGAATTTCGTGGCGCTAGGTAATGGTTGGAAAAATCATTAGGTGCTATATCAGGTCGGTTGACTAGAGAGTTGCGAAAACCCAGCCTAGGCGGGGAGTATTCGGTGAGTACTCAAATATGGTAAATTATAAAGAATTTATGTATATATGTGTGTGTCAAATATCATAAGCTTACTACTATTTATAACATTTAAAATGAATATCAATACAAATAAAAAAGACATGTGTTTATATAAGAAAGCATTTCAAAAATTGATTTTTTATATATGTTGCAAACATAGTATTCATTTTTTTCTCGTCTTCTAATGTATCTACATGAAAAAAGTAAAAATCATGCAGTATTCCATGAAAAACAACGAAAACCAGTGAAAATTGGTCAAAAATAGCGCAAATCAAAGTGAGCCCGAGTTGGTCTGAGTTTGATCAATTTCAAGCATGTTGATCGAGTTGAAGAAAATCGTGTCATCGAGTTTTACAACACAACATTAGGTTATGGTTATTTTGATCTGTCATGACCACTAATTGGCTTGAATGTGCTCCTAGTTGATTAGTGTGTCTTGAACTTGGAATGATATAGTCTTTAACCTTTGTAACATTGGCTTTTGTTGCAATGTCATGATTTTTGGAACAAACACAAGTGGTGAAGTCCTTTTTGAAGGATGAGTATGCATGAAAAAAATTATTGCACACACATAACACTCCTAGAATAACCAAAAAAAGACAAGAATGCATGAAACTTGAACAAATATTAACTAAATTAACTTAACCAACTTCAAGATACCGGTCAAATCAGAGAAAGTATGTGTGTTCTAACACCTTATCTAGTTAGAGAAAATGGGATGCCGAACCACAAAAAGCTTTGTGGTTGGTGTTAGCATCTCTTGATTATTATCAATGTTTTAAAAACCAGTATTTTAGGTGCATCGGATTTGGCTCAAAATGGTTCAGCCGGTTGAACTAGGTTGTACCGGACGGTTCAACCGGACACGCTAATTAATCATAGAATTCTATAAAAATACAACTTATACCCAAATAAGTTTCCAAAAAGTATACAAATTCATCCAAAAACAATTAAAAAGTACTCAAATTTATCCAAAACAATCTAAAAGTATTCAAATTCTAATAAATGTTTTTAAATAAAAGTGCATAATAGGATTATGACATTGGCGTGTTAAACGCATCAACTTTACAATCGCTTAAAAGCCGAAAATCGCTTAAAAGCCGAAAATCGCTTAAAAGCCTAAATTTTGTGTTTTTTTGAAACCGAAAATACCGGTTTTACCGGTAAAACCAGATTAAACCGCCAGCACAATCGATCGAAGGAACCTGTATAATACCGGAGTGTTTCATATCGGATTAGTTGACGGCATCGGGTTGAACCGGCCGGTTCAAACCGGTTTCTAAAACATTGATTATTATAACTAAATTACCTAAGAACAAAAAAGTAAAATCAAACTGGATTTGGAGTTGATTTGAAAGAGATTGAAAACATTAATTGATTGCGCTATGAAAAAGACACAAAATTGATTTATAAAGTCAGATGTAAAAACATATCACAGTAGGGTTTTAGGTTTAACAAGAAGTCGTATAACTTGGATTCACCCTCAATTAAGAAATTAAATAGACATAATTTATATGCCAACATTTTTAAACTGATGATGACAATATTCTAATATCTGATTATGTTAAGTAGATGGTATAAATTGATTGATGTCATAATTGAGATATTTGCTTAGAAATCATCAATTCGAGACACTGATTCAACAAAAAAAAAAAAAGAAAAACAGTGGTAATATTTCGGCCTTGTTTAGGATTTCATTTAAAAATAACTTATTGACTTATTGGTTTTTTCTAAAAGTAAATAAGTTAATAAGTTGTTTGTCAAACTTAAAAGAACTTGTAAAAGGGTAATAAGTTGTTTTTCAAAAGCTAAAAATTCTAGCTTTTTAAAATGACTTATGACTTATTGACATAAAATTACAAAGTTACCCCACTCTTTACCTTTTACCCAATAACCTTAAAATGATGTCGATAAAAAAATGTCCTTTTTAGTCATTTTAAAATTTTATTTGGAAAAGCTAATCTAAACACATTTTTAAAAACTTCATTTTAAAAAGTAATAAGTTAATAAGCAGTTTTGACAAAAAGTCCTTTTAAAATTAAATAAGCAATCCCAAACAAGGCCTTCATATAATAATAATTGAATAAATGCTCAATTAAATCAAATAACTAGAATTATTCAACAAATGAAAAAATTAAATGTGTAAACTTTGATAAATTCAATAAAACATCAAATATTAAATCCAATTCTGAGTAAACACTATTGAAAACACTCGTTGATTCAGATTAGCATTGATTCTTCAAGAACTGGCATATAGATCTTGATTCACATTGACAAGATATGAACTTTGAGGTATTTGGATGTGAGCCAAGAATCAATATTTTCATCCAGAAATTCATCTCCCTAGTTGTCTAAAACAAAAACATAGAAGAAAACATGCATCTCACAAATTTTCTGAAACAAAAACCTTCATATATAGGTTTGGGCATAGCGTACACCCAACTGGTTGTAACCAGAAGCGGATACACAGCTTAGGTAGGGGGGATAGGCCCCCGCAGGAGCCTACGATCGAATGTTAAGAGGCATTGTTTTAAAATAATTTTGCTAAATTTTGAAACAAAAAGGGGCACAAATTTGATTATAAGGGGCATAAATCTGATTACAAGGGACACAAACTTGATTATAAAAGAGCACAGTTGAAAATTAATGAAGAAAAGTGTGTTATTTTCATAGATTTTATGCGAATGTTAACTTGTAATATAACTTTAAAATTGATTATTTAAACAATTGTTTTTGTAAATACTTTTGATAGGTTTGCTTTGTGGTCTCAACTAACCCGACCCATTTTTTACCCGGACCGATTTGTTTTGTGGTTTCAACTAATCGGACCCGCTTTCGACCCATACCTATTTTTTGCTTCCAGTAAAAAAAATCTGAATCCGCCACTGGTTGTAACCTATGATGGTTGGGTCTGAACTATGCTGGAAGATTTTGTCAATGCTGAACTTTTGGAAGTAACCTACGCCCTAGCTTAGAGTACTCCCAGATCCCCAAATTGTCTAGTTTTGTCTATTATTGCAAGTGAAGTTGTGCATGATCCTCATTCTTCTTTCTAAAAACAATTAAATGATTCTAGATAGGGCTATAATCGAACCGAACGTTCAGCAAACAGTTTGTGAACCGTTCGACGGGAAGTTCGTTTATGTTCGTTCGTTTAATAAAGGAATGAACACGAACAAGAAATTCCATTCATTTAGTTAAATGAACGAACATGAACAGAAGTCGTGTTCGTTCATTTGTGTTCGTGAACGTTCGGTAACATGTTCGTTTAATACTTATGTTCGGTTAAGTTCATTTATTATATTTATTCATTAAACATGTTGTATATTTTTAATTTTCAATTTGTTACCATCATATTTAAGTTATTTTTAGTTTAATACTATAATATTTTAATTTATATATTTATAAATGATTATCTCTAATACTTGAGATTAAGAATGTTGATTTTTATTATTTAAAAATATGTGTTCGTTAGCGTTCGTGAACAAGCTAAATTCCTTAATGAACGAAATACTAACAAGAATTTTCGTTTCGTTAGCGTTCGTGAACAAGTTAAAAGTTAAACGAACACGAACAAGGGCTCGTTCGTGTTCGTTTGGTTCGTTTACAGCCCTAATTCTAAAACAAGCCAATAACTTGTTTGCTCCTATAATTCACAAAGATACGTCAAAGTAACATTGTTCCATACAAAATGCTCATAAAAACAAAAGATTAAGTAGGTTAAGCATAGGAAAACTATCAAACCGTCAATAAGCCATATTGTTCTTTCTTTTTCATGCATATGCTCGTATCAATAACAACACCAAGAAAAGTACAACACATAGGGTGTCTATACAACCAGTATAGTTCTTCATGTTCATTGTGTTGTTTTAAGATAAAGAACCGTAACTTTTCCAACTATACAACTTGTACATGCAGTGTCTATACAACTTATACAGTTTTTCTCCTTAATTATTTATTTATTTATTTTTTATAAATTTTGTTGACCTTGTGCAATTATGGTTGGTACATCATTGGAAGGTCCTTCATGCTGTCATGGTAGTAGTCCCTACACTAAAAAGGTTCATCATCATCGTATTCAGTATATCCTATCATTAGCAAAGCTAAGATATGGTTCAAGGAGGGTAAAATGTAGACAGTCTTACATCTACCTCATAGGAATAGAGATGTTGCTTCTAATGAGACCCCGGCTCATGATGCCTGATTAACGTTATTTTCACAAAAATAAAGTAAAATCATGGTTGTAAAAATCCCCGACTAGACCGATTAATCGCTAGTACCCTAAGGCCGACTAGGCCCGACTATCCGACTAGGCCGATTAGTTGGCCGATTAATCCCGATTAATCCCGATTAATCCTTAGTCCCCACCCCACCGCCCGACTAGCGCCTAGCGATTTCTACAACATTGAGTAAAATAACGTTAAAATTAGTGCAATTTAACTTTTGCCCCTTAAAAACCGACACAAATATAAATTATATGCGCGAACCGCCAACTAAAAGGTTGTCTAAATCATCAACTCCTAGATATCCTTGAAATGCATCATTTCTAACTATTCTCTTAAAGGACTCACCCTCATCGAAGACTAGGGAGATTTATCTATAGGGATATTAAGAACTTGAGGACGATTGATTGAGATTCCTCATCGATTTATCAAGAGAACATATTAGAGTTGTTTTTAACATTTTGTTTTGCTTCTTTACAAGTCATAGGTCCTCGTAGACATCAAGGTGTCATACAATTTTGATTGCATATGGCCCTTCATCGAATGTCACTCCGAATATTCATGTGATCTTGGGGTTCTACACATCGACAGAGACTCAGACGAATCTTTATAGATTATCCGCCCACAAGGAGTTTGATGATGTTATTAGAGGTGTTCAAAAAAATCTGTATCCAAATCCGAATCCGAAATATCCGAATATCCGAAAAAATCGGATATCCGGAAGTTCGGATACCCGAAAATTCGGATTCGGATACCTATTTTGGAAAATTTTCGGATAGTTCGGATATCAGAAATAGTTTTTTTTCGGATATTCGGATACTTTTTTCGGATAATTTTTCGGATATCCGGATAATTTTCGGATATCCGAAATATATATTTTTTAAACTTATTATTATTTTTTTTGATTTCGGATATCCGAATCCGAAATTTCGGATTCGGATATTGAAAACCAATATCAGAAATTTTCGGATATCCGAAAATGAACACCCCTAGATGTTATAGAGGCATAACGGCCATATATTAGTGATGTGCCCATAAGTAGGAAGGCTGGTGGTAGCACCATGTGAGACCCTTTTCATAGATATACACATATAGAGGTGGGCAAAAAAAGGGACCTGGAATCGAAACCGACAACCCGAACTGATAACCCGAACCAGAACCGGTCATACCCGACCTGGTGGGTACGAACGGGTACGGGTTTTTAGACAAATTAGAACCGGAAACGGAAAACCAGAATTGGTTCCCCATGTACCCGGCCAAAACCAGAACCGATCGAAACCAGGAACTGGAACCGGAACCGGAACCGGGTATTGACTTTGTTGACTAGAACCAGAACCGGAAACTATTTATAATTTTATTTAAATTTAGCATGTATGAAGACTTTAATGAGTCAAAATTAAAAGAGAAGCTTTTTTGAAAAAAATAAGAGTTATTTTAGTTTTTTACGTCTAAAAAAATGTTGAGAGACTAATTATTTTTCATATAATAAACAAATTAGAATAATTAAATAATTCCTAACACCTATCAAGTAAAAGAACCATATAATAAATTACCAAAACCAAACTTTAACCTTCACCTTGCTTACATTCAATCAACATTTTTTTATTTATAAATATTATTCATAATCTTTACCTTGTCAATTCCAAATGCTATTGTGAATTATATACACAACTCTCACAAAGATCATTGGTGGCCTCTTTACAACTCACACAATTCATGAAGTTTAACAGACACTATTTATAACACCCTCCTCATGAGTAACTCAGTATCATAAATTTATAAATATATTAGCACTTTTGCATTTGAAGAATAAAAGGATTCTCATCATGGCTCTTGTTTTCACCTCTTTCTTGTATCTCATTGCTTTCTCAGGTACAATCTCTACCAATTTCTTTAGATTTAGTAATGTTATTCAACATATAGATATACCATAATTTCAAAATCAAGATTTTATGTAAGAAACAATTAAGAGTAAATTACATAATGTCCTTTATGTATATATCAGATTACGAATTTCATTCTTAAGCTTTAATAATTACGTCATACATAATTTATCTTTATGTTTTGTATCAATCAAGCCTTTTTTCACTAACTAAATTTAGCTTTTCAGTTAATTTTTCTAAAATGACTATTTTACCCTTAATATTAAAGAACGAAATATGAAACTATGTCTAAAGTTAAAGAACGTTTTTTTGTAAGTTACCATAAATAAATTTTGCTTACAAAAAATGTTCTTTAACTTTAGACATAGCTGCATATTTCGTCCTTTAATGATAGGGGGTAAAATTTTCAATTTAGAAAAAATAACTAGAAAAATTAACTTTAATTAGTGAGAAATGATTTGATTGTTATAAACCATAAAGATAAAGGATTTATGGCGTAATTATTAATGTTTAAGGATGAAATTCGTAATTTGGTATATACACAAAGGACCTTTTATGTAATTTACTCGAAAATTAACAAAATCTGGTGACCCAGGTTCAATGGGTCATTTTAACCCTCCTCAAGCTTCATCTTAAGCTTCAACACAATCCTCATTCTTTCTCCTCTTTTGTTATGCAATTTTAGGCGCAGTGGCATCAAACAAGATCGGTATAAACTACGGCCGGCTAGGAAACAACCTTCCGTCTCCGGCTCGATCGATCGAACTCCTTCAAAACATGAACGTGGGTCGAGTCAAACTCTATGATGCTGACTATGAAATACTCAATCTTCTATCAGGAAAGAATATTGATGTTGCAATCACAGTTGCAAACGATGAAATCGCAGGAATCGCTGCGAATCAACGCCTCGCAGACCAATGGGTGTATGAACATGTTGTTACTCACTATCCCAATACTAGAATCCGGTTTGTGCTTGTTGGGCATGAAGTTTTCAGCTCTATTAACACAACTCAAGACTTGCAAATAGCGCGCGATCTTGTTCCCGCGATCAGACGTGTTAAAAACACGCTAAGAGCGCGAGGCATTCGCAATGTTAAAGTAGGAACACCTCTTGCGATGGACATGATGGAAACAACATATCCACCTTCAAGTGGAAGCTTTAAGCCCGAGTTACTTGAATTCATGGTCCCGTTGCTAAAATTCATCAACGGGACAAAATCGTCTTTCTTCATAGACGTTTACCCTTACTTTGCATGGTTTCAAAGTCAAGCCATGAACCAAACAAGCATAAACCTAGATTTTGCTTTACTTAGAACCGGAAATGAGTCCTACACTGACCCACTAACCGGGCTCGTGTACAAAAACCTCCTGGACCAGATGCTTGACTCGGTGGTCTACGCGATGGCTAAGCTCGGATACGATGATGTGAACCTTGCTATATCGGAAACGGGCTGGCCACACGAAGGCGGGCCCGGTGCAACCCGTGAAAACGCAGCTGAATACAACAACAATCTCATAAGAAAAATGTCTGCGGGCCCAAGTAATGGAACCCCAGCCCGACCCAATATGGCTATACCAAGTTTTATATTTTCATTGTATGATGAGGATCAAAAATATGGGCCGGATACAGAAAGACACTGGGGCTTGTTAAATCCTGATGGGAGCCCAATTTATCAAGTGAACATAACTGGAAAGGCCATATTTGATTAGATATCATGGTAAATAAATGTTTGAAATTTGATTAATGATTAGTAAAATGAGATGATGAACATAGGCACAACTTAGGTTATCGATGGCAAAAATGCAATTATGTGGTAATTGAGCTATAGTTACTATTCATCATCAATAGAAACAAAATTATAACGGAAAGTACTAATGTAACTCCTACGGTTACACCTTAAATCCCAACGGTGATCGTTGTTTATTATCAACTGTCAACTAAAACTGTATTAGTTCAACACCTATGAATTTCATAAATGAAGCAGTTAATGATGGGATTACCATTTTTCTTTTTGTAGTGACGAATCGAGTATGTGTTCCTAAGATAAATCTTAAATTGATAAATGGTGAAGAAGTTAAGAACAACCGAGAATCGATGCCAATGTTATGAAAGAAACAAGAAGGAAATTAGGCCAATAAACTTATTTCTCTTTACAACCAATGGCCAAGCTCTTTAGGGACCCGGGGCTCTTTTTTTGTCAGTAGTGCTAAAAATAGTGGTTGCGGCCTCCCTCGTTTCAAAATATTTACATATTATGAGTCCCATAGATTTTCGTCCCTCTTCCATAACACTCAAGCCCCGCTACTGTTTACAACGACTAACTGATTTATATCAATCATTACATGAGTTTGTTACTATTTATAATTAGGTCCTCTAAGTTCTTATTATTACTACAAATAACCTTCAACTTCCAATTATTTCCAACACTAACATGTTTGCTAAACCACCCATAGATGTACGAGTGCCCAGGCTCTCATGCATATATCCTAACCTTTTTACCATAGACCAAAGCCTTCCTGTAACTCAAAAAATTATGATGGATGGATACGCCTTTTCTTAAAGACCATTTTAATTAGATGTGGAGTCGGATCAGTGACAGGCCCACAAATTTTTTTTATAGGGGGCGAATATTTTTAAAGTTGT
This sequence comes from Mikania micrantha, assembly GCA_009363875.1. Classification (NCBI taxonomy): domain Eukaryota; kingdom Viridiplantae; phylum Streptophyta; class Magnoliopsida; order Asterales; family Asteraceae; genus Mikania; species Mikania micrantha. The sequence continues at coordinate 28,534 of SZYD01001757.1, read as the reverse complement.
TTAAGGATTAGTATATAATAAATTTTTTATCTTCTTTTCATAGCAAATTGTGTTGAATCGGGTTGGGTCATGTTAAAAAAGTCAATTAAACTAAAATTTTACATAATAAAAATGCGATACATCTAAAGTTGTTCTTAAGCCTAACAAAATGAGTGGGATGGGTTTGGTTTGATCCAGTTGGGTGCGGGTTAGGATATGTGCAAGTTAGGATGATTTTTAATCAAAATCAGTATGAGTTTAAGCTAGCCATTTTAAAAAACAACAATTTTGTTCAAGTTAAAATGTGGAGACTTTTTAAAGTAACTCTTATTCTAAAAAACAAGTATACTCAAAATTCAATCACAAGTATGATTATGCAAATTTAAGGAGACAATTGCAAAATATTAAAGAGGTCGGTCATAATTTTAACATATATATACTACTGGACAACAAAAATTCACGGGCAGCCGTCCCCTAGTAAACACATATGTACGCCACTGTGTGTAGGGCTGTAAATGAACCGAACGTTCAGCGAACAGTTCGTGAACCGTTCGGCGGGATGTTCGTTTATGTTCGTTCGTTTAATAAACGAACGAACATGAACAAGAAATTCCGTTCGTTTAGTTAAACGAACGAACATGAACAGAGGTCGTGTTCGTTCATTTGTGTTCGTGAACGTTCGGTAACATGTTCGTTTACGTTCGTTTATGTTCGGTTAAGTTCATTTATGATATTTATTCATTAAATGTGTTGCTATTTTTAATTTTTAGTTTAATACCATAATACTTAAGTTATTTTTAGTTTAATACTATAATATCTTAATTTATATATTTATAAATGATCATCTCCATTGCTTAAGATTAAAAATGTTGATTTTTCTTGTTTAAATAATGTGTTCGTTAGCGTTCGTGAACAAGCTAAATTCCTTAATGAACGAACACGAACAAGAAATTTCGTTCAGTAAGCGTTCGTGAACCGTTCGTGAACAAGTTAAAAGTTAAACGAACGAACAAGGGCTCGTTGGTGTTCGTTCGGTTCGTTTACAGCCCTAACTGTGTGGGACAATTTCGGCAAAATACACTTTTTTTGCGAGCGATGAATAACAAAATAATTATTTCCATCCTTTTTAATTTAAATATTTATAAGAAAATAGTTGAAATGTGATACTTATTTATTTCTCTTGAAACTAAAAAAATTAGTGAATAATTTTGTTTATAAATATAACCAACATATGTGCAATATTCATGTGTAGATTATATTACCTCCATATAAGCTATACATGTATTATATAGATAAACATTTAAAAGTTAAAAAGCATATAAAAATTTGCTATAATGTTTTTTTAGAAACATAACCGAGTTTTAATTTTGTTTCAATTAAGTCACTTAAACTTTGTTTTGCTTCAATTTGATAAATTAAGTTTATTTTTATGTTCCAATCTTAGATAGGTGACCTATATTACTTGTAACCTTAATTTTTTTATTATTCTTTATTTTTATTGCATGTTGACATGAAAATAACATGGATTTCGAAAAAAATCTCAATTTTTTTAAAATTACAAAAATTTTAAAAATAAAAAAATTTTTGAAAATTTTTAAAAATTTATAAAAATATTTAGTTGATTAAAAAAACCGCCTAAATAGGTTTAAAATACGTCTAAAACCTTCAAATGGATCCTAAATTCATCTAAAAATTCACTTATAAAGTCTAAACGGACCAAAATTACATGTTATTCAGGTTTCTTATCTACTATTAGAACATAAATCAAGCTTAAGTTACCTAATTGTAACAAAACAAAGTTCCAGTGATTTAATTAGAACAAAATCAAAAATTGATTATCTTTCTATAATATTTTCAGTAGTATGTAAAAAGTAAAAAAATTTAATACCGTGATACATTAATAAAAAGCGATTTAGGTTTATTCTTTTTGCTATAATTGTAATTTAGTGTTTTTAATGAACCTCACGATAGACACGTATTTGTGTCCTAAGATTTTTTTTTGCTTATAGTATTTCACCCTTAATATTATATTTCCTACATGTGCAATATTTAATAGTGCGATCTTTATTCAATCGTTTATTTGTTTAATCACTTGACTATTTAAAATTTTAATTTTTTACACTAGCTTAAAATCTCATTATTACACGGGTCAAAACAATGATATGTTATATATAAATATCTAGTAACTTACAAAAGTTATATAGCTCAAATATATGTCTCGTAACAAAACATATGCAATTACATTTAACACTATGTTTTTTTTTTTTTTTTTTTTTTTTAATGTTAAGTTTGCATATAATATGTTTATTTTGAGTGTATTTTGTGTTCACATGTCATTGAAAAACCAAAATCAAACCGTATCTTTAACTGAAAAAATCGAATACAATTGTGAATTTAGTTTTTAATTTGGTTTCTAGCAGTATCTTAATTCCAAATTTCGCTTTTGATTCAGTTATCAGTTTCATATAGGGGTGTTCATTGGGTCAAAATAAGAGTTGTTTGGTTTATTCGAATCGGGTTATTCGGATCTGACTTTTTTTTGCCCATATCCAAACTCGACCCTATCTGAATTGACTCGAATCTCATCCGACCCAAATCTATCTGAATTCGAATTTGATTCAGATTCGGGCATATGCGAATAACTCAAACAACCCGAATAAAGCTAAATAAAAATTTCCTAGTTTGTTTCTTGTTTTGTTTATTTAGTTTTTCCTATATTTTGATCCATAAAAGTAAACATTTTACTAGATTAGGGTCCATTGTCTCGAATTTAACCCACACAACCCAAACAAACCAAACCACTCGAATTTAATTAGGGTCCATTGTCTCGTAATTGGATTATTCAACAACCTGAACAACCATAATCACATAAAACCAGATATCCGAATCCGACCCGATATCCGAATAACTTTTTCGGGCTCATTAGACCCAAACAATCCTAATCAAGATTCGAATCATTTTTTTATGATTTCGTATAAGATTCGAGTTTCAATTTTATTCGGATTTTGAATTTTTGAACTCCCCAAGTTTCATACTTTATTGAAACCGACTTGTTTGGTTTATTTAATTAAACCAATTATAACATATTTAGATATAAATTTATTATTTTTAATAATAATATATAAGGATACCAAATTATTAACCCTAAAAACTAAAATCACACATACAATTTCGTTTGCTCCTGTTTGAATTTGGTTTATTCTATTTGTTTAAATCAGTTTACCTGTTTTTTAATCAACTTATTTGATTTTTATTTGGTGCACTTGACTAAGTTCAATTAGTTCGTTTTTAACTGAATTAATTAGGTTCGATTAACGATTTTCCATATTCGGTTTGGTTTGGTTTTTGGTTACAACTTACAATAAAGATATTTCAAAACTAATTAAACCAAACAAATTGATAAGAACAACACTGTTCATTGGCGAATAATGCACAAGATCAAGCATATAATACATGTGAACTCGAAAAGATTAGACGAGAAAACAACAAAGCTAATTTTGGCCTACCCCGGGATCGGCAACAGTTCAGCGTACAACTTCTTGTGTGTTTTGACGTGAAACGAAAAAGAAGAGATAACCAAGACCCAACGTAGCTTATGTCGAGAGGGGTGTAGCTTGCACCGATGACACATGTTTTAGGGTTTTAGCGTTTTAGGTCAGTTTTAGACAACTATTTAAGCATGAAACCAAATGGCTTATAGTCTAACGCATGGTTGGAGAAATCGCTAGGCGCTGCCAGGTCGGTCTACTGGGGAGTTGCGAGTACTCGGATACGGTAAATGATAAAAAAAATAATTTTAAAAAAATTATATATATATATATATATATATATCAAATATCATATGTTTACTAGTATATATAACATATATAGTGAATATCAATAGAAATTAAATATATATAGAGAAAATCAAACAATAATTGGTGAAAAACAATGAAAACCAGTGAAAAACAGGAAAAATTGGTAAAAAATAGTGAAAAACCGAGTTGGTCCGAGTTGGCCGAGTTTGACCGAGTTGGTCCGAGTTTGACCAAGTTGTCCCGAGTTTGACCCATTTTTTCCGAGTTTGACCGAGTTTTTTTGGCCGAGTTGGTCCGAGTAGGCCCGAGTAGGTCCGAGTTTGACCGAGTCTGAGTTGGTCTGGCTGAGTAGGAGAAAATCGGTTCAGTCGAGGGCCAAGTACTTGCGGAATACTCGGCCGCCTAGGCCGAGTTTTACAACACTGGTCTAACGTTAACCTCTTGACTTCTTTTATAAGAGGTTTTGAGTTCAAGTCTCTTTGTGACCAATTTGTTCATGAATGAGCAGAAGGTTTTCCTAGTATACATATCATAATGGGGGAGTTTCCTCCTAACAAGTCCGATTTATCAAGGTAGAAGGCCTTTCCTTGAAAGCGAGAAAGACGAATACAATTAATCCTTCATTGGAAAGTATATATTAATATGCATGGTTATCTATATGTCATTTTCCAATTGGTAATCAAATTAACTTAATTATACATTCTTCTTCACAACTTGAAACAAGAGGAAGATACGTCATTTATTTATTTTCTTTAATAAATAAAACTCGAATTCCTTTTGCTTAATTAAAATCAATAAAACAAATCCAATTGTATTCAATCAATCAAATTTCAGTGTAGTTAGATTACTATATAAGTTTAGTTATTCAGACGGGACTTATGACAATGACACTAATCATATCATATGCAACTCACTTGTCTTAGCTAGGTTTGTGTATGACTTGAACAGCAATAATCAAAATGGCACAATTGTCTAACGTGTCAAGAGGTAAGGGCTTTACCTCTTGAGCCTCACCAAGGGGTGTTGCCTCAAACCCCGTCATGGGGCGTTGCACCTTGAAACTCATTTGATTTACGTATGGATGGACTTTCTGGAGGGTCTGGGGTGCCCTGACCCTTTTGTTTTTACAGTCAGAATTGTCGACTTATTAGTATTGCGTCGGAAAATTTCCGTTTTTCCACTAAGAATGGTCGATTTAGTACTATTTTGTTTGAAAATTTTATGGGTATTGAGTTCGAACTCCTCTGTTTTCTTCCTACAATACTTCGGCCACCTCGGAGTTTTTTTGAAGCTCCGTCAATGGATTTACGGGCTTCTCTCCAAATAATTTTAATGGTTTCATCACATCCAAAATTAAAATAGTGTTGATTGAACGTGACCTTCATACCTTATAACTCATATTATCAATATCTATTTTATTTTTTCGTCGGTCCTAACTGAATTTGGTGTAAACAAACTTACCCAGTATATTCCTACACTTAAGTAGGGTCTGCGGGGAAGGATTGACACAAACCTTACTCGTATCTTAGTTGGATAGAGAGACTGATTCAAAATAGTCCCTAACTCAAATTAATTGTTTGAAGTTAATAATTTCAACTCTTTTAACATTATTTTCACAAAATAAGTAAAATAACGTTAAAATTAGTGCAATTTTACCTTTTCCTCTTGAGGGTTCATACATATCTATCTTATATAATAAATCAAGGATTTTTTGTTTGTCACGTGTTATGCAAAGGAGCATGTTTTATTTTTGTTTCCCGTCTTAAATTTGGAGCATTAAATCATTTATTTTCATTCCTTTGTTAGTTGTTATTAATAAATTTTACAAACTATTACTCTAACTTATTTTCTTAGATTTTATAAATTATGTATACAAATAAATAATCAAGTCATGAATATCTTAAACTTTTAATGTAAAAAATTAATAATATGTTTATAGGATATTCAATAAAATGATAGCAATTGTTTTCCATGAGTTATTTTAAAATATTTTAACTTGATAGGATGATTTGAATGTTTAAATACAATATGTATAGTTATTAAAAATTCAAGCGTAATTCCTATTTTTTTATAGACTTTACTTTTTTATTAAAAAATTATATAACATTTTGCAGTGGCGGAGCTTGACCAAAAGTCTAGGGGGCGAAACTTTGCAACATTTAAAATTTTTTTCCCTAACGCTAACACGGTATATCTTAGGTTAAATGTTATGGTTGACGATTCAGGTCGGGTCGGGTCAAGCAATAAAAAGTAGATTTTTTTAGAACAAACAAAGACCTAAATTGTATTCGTTTAGCCGGATCTCTTTCTAATTTGTTAACAACCACTTCATTACCATTTGGAATACCATGGTTAAGATTCACTTCATTAACCGGATGATCCGGCTCACTAGTTGAACATCTTTGACGTTTTTGTTTCTCTTGACGTGTCTTATCACTCTTTTCATCAACAACTTGTTGTTTTAAAAAATGATTCAATAGTTTTCCCTTTCCTCATTTATACCAACATTTATGTAAAAAAATTGAACAAAAATCAAAACCCTAAATGTTTAGATTCACTAACAAAGTAACACGTAACAACAAGTAAACCACTTAAATACTTAATCAAAGCAAGTAACAACAACTGAGACGCCGAATTCGTTACCTGGTTCACGGCTTCACGTAAGAAGGAAGAAGCAGGCCGCAGCCGCACAGGGGCGTGCTGGTGCTAGGCTGTCGGCGGTGCAGGACTGCTGGTGCTGCCGTGGGTTCTTGTTCATGCGACGCAAGGAGAGGGCCGAGAGGCGGCAATCTTTTTTTTTTTTCTTTTAACTTCACTAAACACATAGAATTTTATTTTAGGCAATTGGGTTGGGTTGGATCTTGAAGCAACTTGGGCTTAATTCATTAATTGTATTTGATCAATTGGGCTCTAAGTTCTAACCCATAAATTTGTTTGGTTTATAGAATTATAGGTTTAATCAAATCGGTTTTATATGTTTTTTTTTCAGGGGGAGAAATAATTTTTTTTTCAGGAGGGTGAAATATTTTTTTTCTTTTTTCTGGGGGGGCGAAATAAAAAATTTTACACTACGTATCGGAAAATGTATCATACTACACGAAAAAACAAGGGGGACGGTCGCCCCTCCCCGTCTCTACAAAACCGTCCCTGACATTTTGTATATTCACTCAGTTTAACACATGAGATTTAACCTGTATGCATTATATGCATACACCGCAAATGTGATGTATAATTAAATTTGTTCTAATAACACTAAAATCATCAACAAAAGTTAGGATTAAAGATAAAAGATTCACTTTTGGGACTCGTACTCGTATTGTTGATATACATTCTTCAAAATGGAACTTCATAACAAATACATTTATCCATTAAAGGTCATATGTGATAAAAATTCAAACATAATGCTTCATTATTTCTTATTTTTATTTACTATAAATTTCTAACATAATGCCTCATTATTTATTATTTTTATTTACTATAAATTCCAAACATAATGCCTCATATTCAAGATCTTGGTATCTAATCATATCTTTTACCCGTCCAAGTTATGTTCACATGATAAACGGGGCTCCCATCAGAATTTAGCAAGCCCCAATGTCTTCCAGTACCTGACCCATATTTTTGATCCTCATCGTACAACGTATATATAAAAGTTGGTATAACCGCCCCGGGTCGGGCCGGGGTACCAATACTTGGGACCATGGACATTTTTCTTATCAGATTCTTGTTGTACACAGCTGCATTTTTCCGGGTTGCACCAGACCCGCCCTGGTGTGGCCAGCCCGTTTCCGATATAGCAAGGTTCACATCATCGTACCCAAGTTTAGACATCGCATAGACCACCGAGTCGAGCATCTGGTCCAAGAGATTCTTGTACACAAGGCCGGTTTGTGGGTCGGTGTAGGACTCATTTCTGGTTCTAAGTAAAGCAAAATCTAGGCTTACGCCGGTTTGATTCACGACTTGACTATCGAACCATGTAAGGTAAGGGTAAACATTTAGGAACATAAACGATTTCGTCCCGTTAATGTATCTTAGTAACGGTAACATGAGTTCGCGTATCTCGGGCTTGAAGCTTCCATATGAAGGTGGAGAAGTGGTTTCCATCATGTCCATCGCGAGAGGTGTTCCTACTTTAATGTTGCGGATCCCTTGCGCTTTTACAGCGCTCTTGATCCGCTTCATAGCGCGTACAAGATCACGCGCTATTTGCAAATCTTGATATGTGCTAATGGAGCTAAAAACTTCATGCCCAACAAGAACAAACCGGGTTCTTGTATTGGGATAGTGAGTTATGATATGTTCATACACCCATTGGTTTGCAAGGTGTTGATTTGCAGCTATTCCTGATATTTCATCATTTGCAACTGTGATTGTTATATCAATATTCTTTCCTGATAGAAGTTTGAGTATTTCATGGTCAGCATCATAAAGTCTGACCCGACCCGCATTCATGGTTTGAAGGAGTTCGATCGATCGAGTTGGAGAGGGGAGGTTGTTTCCTAGACGTCCGTAGTTTATGCCGATCCTGTTCGATGCCACCGCGTCTGAAATCCACATGTAAAAGGGGAAAAAGAGTTACCTCAGTGAATTTTCCTTAGAAACTTGTAAAATTACATATTTTTTCTAAATACAAGTCTTTAGTGCATAACACACAATACTCCACTACACCATTTACGGCCCATACCGACGAATTTTTTGCACCGATTTTTCGTCGCTATAGGTCAATTTGACTTGTCCCGACGACATGTCGTTGGTACAAATGTCATCGGTAGAAAATCGTACCAATAAAGCAAAAAGTCAGCGGCATATCGTTCGCCGGCAAAAGTTCACCTATACGGACGGCATTTAGTCATTAACGACAAATCAAATTTAAAAAAAAATCTATTATTCCTGACGACTAATAGGTAGAATAAGTTAAAAAAATAAAAAACAAATCTAAAAAACCTTATGTCGATGGACAAACTAAGGCTCAATCGAATGCATACGTCATTTACTTGAAGAAAAAGGGGGGGAAATTTTCTTTTTTGATAAAGCCTGTGCCGATGACTTGTGATCAGCATAGGGTTAAAACTATGACACTTAAAATCCCGCCTTTTTTGTTGTTGGTGTTCCGACAATCTGTCGTCAGGATAGGTTGGTGGTTGGAGGTGAAAAAAATTCAGCTAGCCCTTTACCGACTACATGTCGTCGACACAGTTTGATATATAGCGACGACTTTTGTCGTCGAGACAGCTTTAGTCGGCACAGGGTTAGTTTCTTGTAGTGCTCATCACTCGTAATTTAAGAAAAAAATATGTAATTTTACAAGTTTAGAGTTAGTATATACGCAATATTCGTAAAAAAAATTATGAGAAAATACCTGAGAAAGAAATGAAACACAAGAAAGATAGGAAAATAAGAGCCATCTTTGGGAATTTTTTTACCCTTTGCATGCAAAAATGTTCATATTACATATATCGAATTACTAATGAGAATGATCTATACATACATGTGTATATATATGCACACATGCATGTATGATGATGATGATTTCATATATAAAGAGTGTCTGTTTAGCTTCATAAGTTGTGTGAAATGTAAGGGAAGCAATGATCTTTGTGAGAGTTGTGTATATAATTTAGATTTGCTTAGTTTTTATTTATGCCCCTCATGGTTCATGAAGGTGAGCAAGGTAAAGCTAACGAGTGGAGATCTTTGGCATGTTAATAATTTATTGACTTACGTATTGCAATGTTGAATTAAGGGAAGCCAAGGTAAATGTGATAATTTAACTTGCTTTGTTCTTTTATGTCAATATTTATTATTGACTAACTGCATTTTAAAGTTTTAAATATATACAGGCCGGCCTAGGGCATGGGCAAAGTGGGCGACTGTTTCAGGCCCGATTTTTAGGGCCTGAAGTTTTAAATTTTTTTCTTTTTTATATTATATATATATATAACATTAATGTTTACTTATAATTAAGAGGGTCTAGTTTTTTTTGCCCCATGTTCTGTAATTTTTTCAGTTTTCATGGTTGGCTTTGATTATATACACTCAAATTCTAATAAAAACGATTAGATTTGTGAGAAGTGCGAATAAGATTGTAGGGTTCACAAGTAATATATCTCTAATTTTTTTAAAAATGTAATTTGGTAATTATATTTAATGTTTTGAATCATTGTGCAATATGTCTTTATTATTGTTTTTTGTTTTTTTTTTATCTCATAATGTATTATTTCTCATTATTTTTCATGCATTAAATAAATTGTTATTATTTAATTGTGTTATTTTTTCCATTATATTTTTAAATTCTCATATTTTTAGAAAACACAAATTGACTTAAATGTTTTAAAATATAGTTTGGTCATCGTGTTTTTAATTTTAGGTCATTATGTAATATACTCATAATTGTGTTTTACGTTCTAGTCATTGTGTAATATACACATTATTGTGTTTACGTTCGGGTCATTGTGTAATATATTTATCATTGTGTTTTACATTAATCTTATTTTCTAATATACTCATCATCATGTTTTACGTTCAAGTTATTGCGTTTTACGTTCAAGTCATTGTGTAATATACTAATTGCTTTTTACGTTATGTATTCTTTATTGTGTTATATATACGTCTTAAGTCATTTCTTTTTTTTTGTTATTATTTTTTATATATTAAATAATTTTGTTATTTATTTTTTATACTTTTCCATATTGGAAGTGCACATTTATATAATTTCGACGCTTAGTTTTTCTAAAGCTTTTGTTTTAGTAATATGTATTTCAGGCTATTGTGTCATATGTATTAATTATTGTCTTTTATGTTTATAACTATGTGATTTTATCTTGTCATTGTTTTTTATATATTGGATAAATTTGTTGTTTTGTTATCATTATAATTTATATATAAAAAGTACGTAATTGTATTGTTTCATAATTATTCCTTTTAAAGCTCATTATTTTAGAAAAAAATTAATAAACAAAAAGACAAAATGACACATTAGAAATATGCAAGGTGCTAGAAAGGTAATTTTTTTTATTATTTTATATAACAATAGTATGTTCGTTTTAAAGAAAAAAGACGCTCGTTCTTTTGGTGTAATTTTTTTTTTAAAAAGTAATTTCGTGTATAAAAAAATCAACAAAAGTGTGGATGACTAAAATACCCTTCTACTAACTTTTTCTACACAACTTTGATTTAAGTCGTTAAATTATAAATTTAACGGCCTTAAATCATTCTTACACTTTTACAATAAATCCTCTTTTTGCTATAATCTCACCCTATACACACATATGTATGTGTGTGTATGTATGTATATGATTGTAATTTTATAATAACTCACTCTTAAAATGATAAGACATATAACTTCGCCAAGATCAATCAAAATCTTTGGTTTTTTAGCATCATTGTAACACATGTATACCACATTCTTGTTATATGTGTATGTAAATTCGTTACTGTTTGAGATCAAACATCATTGTATGTTTTGTATCTAAACACTTACGTTGATGTAAGTCAAATACTTATAACAATGTTCTCTAAAACTGTGATTAATTTACACATACATATAAAAGAAGAAAGTATTCTATATGTGTTACAAATCTACAATGGTGTTAAAAAAATCAAAGATTTGGCTTAATTTTGGCGAAATTGCACGGGTTATCGCTTTAAGAGTAGGTTTTTATTTGAACACTATCACACACACACATACACACACACACACATATATATATATATAGGGCATGAAATTTTTAATAACCCACTATTCACGCGCTAACCCAAATAACTTTGGCAAGATGAAGCCAAATCTTAGATTTTTTTTTAACATCATTGTAAAACATTTTGAATACCATATGTATAAATATATATACATATATATAAATATATATATTCAAATAAAGAGTTTTTGCCTTAAAAATAGAAACTGATATAAATTTGTCATGAAGCATGCTTGGAAAAATATAAGAATGGTAATTTTGGTGTAAACAACTTGAACTTTTCGAAAAAATGTTGTATTTTCTTATGTACTTGTTTGAATTATTCACAATAGCTATGACCTTCAATTCTATCATGTTCTTTGCATAACATATTCTGTTGAACTTTTTCAAGTTTCTTATACTTTTTAAAAAGTTTGAAATTTATTTCATATGATATTATTTTTTAAGAAAACACATCATAAAATAAAACATTTTTTATCTTTAATATACTTATAATAATGATATATAAAAAAATAAAATAAGATAATTTTTTAAGTCGTGATAGATTTTTCATTTGTACTATATTTTCAAAACTATACCAAGTTTTGCGAATATTACACTATATTTCAAATATTACACTATATTTTTGTTATAGTTAAAGGCTTAAATTGGTGAGAAGTGTGAGAAGCATTATGGGCAATTAGATATATAATTTAATGGTTGATATCAAAGTTGTATTAAAAAGTTAGTGGAAGGGTATTTTAGTCATAGACACTTTCGTTGACTTTTTATCATATTCCTCCCATTTTTTTAAATGGTCATAACTTTTATATACGATATTATTTTTTTAAAAAACAACACCAAAAAACCAGTATTTTTTATCTTTAAAACGAATATACTATTGTTATATAAAAAATTAAAAAAAAATATGTTTTCCTCCATCTTTTATATTTGCAATGCATCATTATGTCTTTTTGTTTGTTATTGTTTCTTTTTGTTTGTAATTTTTTTGTTGTTCATCGTTGTGTCATATCTGAACGTAAAACACAACTATAGGCATATTGCACAATGACCTGAACGTAAAACACAATGATTGTATATTACACAATGTTTTGAAGATAAAATACAATGATGAATATATTACACAATGACTGTTGTCTAAACATAGTGTCGTTGTGTCATATATGTTGTCATGTGTGATGCACGTATTGCACAATGGTTAGGTTATGTAAAAACTTTTAGAAAACAATGGTTATAGACATCACTGTGTTTTAGGTCATTGTGTCTAAACATAGTGTCTATTGTGTCATATATGTTGTCATCTATGATGCACGTATTGCACAATGATTATCAGTAAAACTCATAAAAACACAATATACAATAATACACAATGTTGAACATAACACAATAGACACAATAATGATACGTAATACACAAAAATCATGTTTGTTGTGAATAATCTCATTAGTCGTTATAATCAATAGACACAAAAATCACGCATTATACCAAAATTGAAAACAAATAACATATATATAACGCAACCAACAATAACATGCATAAAAACACAATAAGAAATAAAAAAAATGATAAACATGATACAATAGACACAACAATCATGATTGTCATTAAAATTAGATACAACAATAATGCATTATACACAAATTCGCAACAATAACATCCAATAACAAAGTAAAAGCTTAAAATAATCACAATCCAATAACAAAACAGATTGATTAAACGAACAAAAATAATAAACGTACCACATGGATCTTCAGAAATCGACATTAATTAGTTAATCAACTAATCTGCACTATTCGCCAAAATATTATGATTCAAATTGGTAATCTACGTCCTCTAATTGTTTTAGATTTCGTTGTTTGTGTAAGCAGTCATGCTTGAATCGTGAACATATACGTAAAGAATATATATCTTCTTAAATAAAATTTTTCCAAATATACCATCCTTTAAAAATTAATCACATGTTTAATTTAAGTGTTAATACTACTTCTCACCCTTCTCACTAACATAATCGTTTTTACTTGAACCTAATATATGTGTGTGTGTGTGTGTGTGAGTAAAGAACAAAAGACACAACAAAAAAATATATCACAAAAATATAGTAGAAAAAAATTCGATACGTAAAATGCTATAAAAACATTAATGTACGGGATTAAAAAAATACATCAACACCTTTTTAAATAATCTTACTATCTTAATAAACAAAAATATTGTTTGCCACTTGTCACAATTTAAAACCAATAGTGCTATTTAGCAACTTCTTATCATCCCATTAAATTATCACTCTTATTAAATAAGTATATTAACTCTCATATTCAATAATTTTAATATTAATAATACTATTGACCTTTTTAATACTATAAAGTTTCTTAATCAATTAAAAATAATATTTAAAAAACACTTTAAAAAAATTCTAAGATGTGATTTTTTTTTATAAAAATAAATATTTTTTAGAAATAAAAATATTTTAAATTGGTATTTTTTAGAAGTTTATTTCAAAAATCATTTCTAAAAAAAATTTAAAAATAAAATAGACTATAATATATAGATTTTAAACAATAGTTTTTTTATAAACAAATAACTTTTTTAGTATTAAATTTTTATAACTTTAAGTATTTATTAATACGTATTTTTTACATTTTATGCAAAAATATTTTCTTTATAATATATAAATTTTTATTATTAAATATTTAATATTTTATAATAAATATGTGTAACACACGAGGTATAGTCTAGTATGATCATATGAAAAGGTTAAAAACGCTTAAAAAATAAAAGAATTTGAAAAAGTCAAAAAAATGTCATTTCCTATTATACTCAATCTTTTTTATTCAATTCATTAATATTAACTATTGATTTAAAATTAAAAGGCTAAGATCTTTTTTATTTTTTCTTAAGCAAAAAAGCTTTTTTTTGAGGATTCAACGTTTTACCAGATTGAACAATTGTGACACCAATGGTCAATATTTTTTTTTTTAACACAAATTTATTCCACCTTTTTTACTATAAGACTTGAATCTTTAATCTAATTTAAAGACATCTTAATATCACCTTCATGTCATTAGGACAAATGTGGTTTGTTAACAATGGTCAATTGAAAGTAAAATTTTTCAAAATGAAAAGTGGCCTATAAGGCAACATGATCGACTATTCGACTTGTCATACTTCCTGAAGATTGGGCCTAAATGCGTCCATCTTTGTGGGCCTTTTATATCATATCTAATTCGAGTGGTATTTTAATTAGAGGTGGGCAAAAACCCAGAACCGGAACCGACAACCCAAACCAGAACCGGTTGTACCCTAATCGATGGGTACAGATGGTTCTTGATTTTCAGAAAAATCAAAACCGGAGCAGAAAAAAGCGGAACTAGTTCCACCTTTATGCATCAACACCCGAACCGGAATCGGCCAAAAAACAGTTGGAATTGGTCAAAAACCGGAACCGGAACCGTATCGGTTTAAAAAAACCAGTTTGCCCACCTCTATTGTTAACTAATAATTAGGACATGAGGTTAAAAAACATATAATTTTTATTTTCAAAAAGAACTTTAAAGATTTGTATTGATTCTTATTTCTAGGGAATAAGAGAAGGAAATTGGTAAAGACCTTCATTATCGAACATAAGAGAAACCCTATGGAATTAGAAAAAAGAGAATTTCTTTTTGTATACACATCTAAGTAGAGACAGAAGACGAGACATAATGTGATATTTTGATGACACACTTAGAGGTGGGCAAAAAAACCGGACCTGGAACCGACAACTCGAACCCGAACCCGAACCGGGAAAACCGGAACTGGTTCTACATATACCCCGCCAAAACCCAAACCGGAACTGACTAAAACCCGAACCGAAACCGGTCAAAAACATGTTGGAACAGGTCGAAACCTGGAACCGGAACCGGGTATTGACTTTGTTGACCGGAACTGGAACCGGATATTGACTTTGTTGACTGGAACTGGAACCGGGTATTGACTTTGTTGACCGGAATTGGAACGGTTGAAACCGAAACCTTGTTCCGGAGCCGGAATCGGTGTAAGAAAAAACCCGACTTGCGCACCTCTAGACACACTTGTCACGTCTTCTTTGCTATTTTGTATATGTTAGAAGGTGGCTTGAACCCAACAACATAAAAGAACTGTTTAGATTACATTATAAAAAAGACGAGCAAGAGACACCCGCGGCGGTGTCTCAAATTCACACATTTAAAACATTTTATATTTTACATAACTTGTTTCCAATAAAAATTTACGTTGAGACTTAGACTAACTAAAAACGAATATAAAATAAGCACGAAATGTATTTTATTTGACTATCAACTCGAATTTATACCAATACGTACATAAAATTTACCACGTAATATATTAGGTTTTTTTAAGTTGAGGAATGCAAAGGATAAAATTTACCACGTAATATATTAGATTTCACATCAAACTTCCTACAAATTGTCTTTGAAATGGTTTTAGATGTCGGGTTTTCACATTTTGAGTTTATATTTTCATTTAAACAGTCATGGTAACTAATTCGAAAGAAGATGATATAAATCTGAAAGGTGACATTTTAATAATAGACGTAAGAAGAATGATTCATGGACGAAACTTTTGCAAAGTCGGCCGATTACCCCCTTTTTCTGTCCGTATTGTTTATTTTTAGGGCAAAATATTATTTCTTGTTAAATATATTGGCCCATTACCACTGTTATCAAAAGAAATTTAAACAATATAACACATTATATAAAATTTAAGTTCCACCTTAATGTTTCATCACGGGTCATAAAAAACCTTGGATAACCGATCCGAGACTTGTCCAGTTCCTTATTGAATCTGAGTTTTACCTAAAAATTTCACCCAACAATTAAATTAGCAAGACACTAAGTAAGTAATCCAAAACAACCACATTTATTTCATTTCGTATATACCACAATTTTCTTTAAACTGACGTTATGTTAGAATCCATTATCTACTATATAGTAAGGGAAATATCCCTTACATAGCCACCATAAAAATAATATTTTTACCACCATAAGATATAAACCTTACATTTTTACCATAAGTCAGGTGTAATCTTACATTGTGCCACCATAAGAGTATCCTACCATGTTAGAAGTTTATCATCTATTCAACCACCACATATTTAGTATACAGCTATGTTAGAGATTTATCATGTATTAAACCATCACATATATAATATACCACCATGTTAGAGGTATATCATGCATACAACCACCATATATTTAATACATCACCATGTTAATGTATATCCTCTATTCAACCACCATATATACAATCCACATGTATTCTACCATATTATCACATTACTATAAATTAACCACCATTACCAAAACCACCGTAACATCACATGAATTCTAAATTGAATCAGGTTTACATCGCTCCCCATACAACAGTCGGGTTAGACTACTTACCACGAATAGAAGATGATCTCGCTCGATCATCCTTCCGATTGAAATCTTGATTTCCTGTTAAACTCTATACGGGTCAAATATATTCGTCCAATTATCATTCTACCCACAATGTCTATACACATCTTTACATGTGTGTGTACTCCACATATGTAATATCCTAGGCAAATCCCACATTGGCCGTGAACATAAGAGATTCATGTATCATAAGTAACGATCTGCCTCTTATATCATCAACGCGTTTTGGTCTTAGCTTGCTGTGAAGCATATGAAAACTCTACAGCTAAGCATGTTCGGGTTGCAGCAATTCAGGGATGGGTGACCTCCCTAAGAATTTTTCATATAATACTCATAAAAACATAATAAAAAAAAATTAAATTAATTTAAAGAACTTCATAATCATAAATATAAACAAATAAAGTAAATAAATAAATATGAAAATGAAATACTCAAATATTAATATTAAATTAAATATAGTTAAATATTAAATAAGTATTTTAACAGACTAACATCGAGTTACTTACCGAAGATTTGAGTTACTTAGTTAACTAATCTGGTTAATTATTGTCGACTTGTTTAATATTAACCAATTGATATTGCACAACCTATTTGTTACACATAAAAACCCATGTATAATTCCATTCAAATTTTTTCATAATTGAAAATAAAATTGATTGGAGGTAGTGAAACAGTCCCATGTTTTATTACATTGATGTGCAATGAATACCATTTACACAGCAACCGATTGAATCTCTTAATTTACACATTTTCGGTTATTCCATCACCAAAATTCTTAATCTTCGTTCGGTTGGTATTCACATCACATTAGTATAACCTCATTCGCAACCAAGGTAATCACGATCAAATATCAACCTTTTCGAATAGGAGAACACCAATCTACTTCTTGAAGCCATCGATCTGCAGTCGACCGGAATCTGGGTCAGCAACAATTAGCTGGTGGGAACGTTACTTATCATTCTTTCGACCCATCAACCTCGGAAACAAACTATAATGATTATGTTAATCATCGTCCTCTTTGGTAGATAGTTCGGATTGTGACAGAGAACAACAACCAATTACGAGCACTGGTTTGAGTGTTCCTGATGTGTCGTTAATTACACATCGTTTTCATATTTAATTTATAGGATTTTATTTTATTTTATTAGATTTTTATTTAGTTTTATTAGATTTTAATGAATTTTTACTTATTTTTATTTTTAATGTCATTTTTTATAGGTTTCGCGAAAATAAACGTTCGTAATTGTGAAGAAACCGAAGCCGGAATAAATTTGATGAAGTTGGAAGCTAAAAATATGATTTTTAGAAATTCCGGGGTTTAAAAAGTGGCGTTTCAGGAAGTTTTGGGGCTTAAAAAGTGAATTTCTGAAGTTCAGGGGGTAAAATGCAAGTTCTGGAAAGTTATATCCGGCTGGGACACGTGGCCGCACCAGAAAATGCCACGTCAGCCCTAAACTAGACCCTTGACCCGCATGACTTGGTCCGGATCCCGCCTTGACCCGCGCGAAGTACCAGATACACACACACAAGGGTCCGCGCCTGACCCGGCCGGGCGACCCACGACCCGCGCGTCCCCTCCTCCCTTGTTGACCGGCTTTGGACCTTTGACCGCCCCATTTGACCCCAATTTTGAGCCCTTGAACCGTTTTTGAACCCCTGTCGCGAACCTCTTGCATATTTTCACCTATTTAAGCCATTTAAAACCCTAATTCGCAAATTAATCACCCAAGGACGGCTGAAAACGTAGGAAAAACATATTTTTGAAGATTTTGAAGATTCGGACGCTCGGGGAGGCTCAGATCGCATATACAAGTGCTCGGATCGCGTTTTCGGGTTTGTTTATGCATCGTAGTTTTTCGTTTCAGTTTGTTTTCGAATTTTCTACCATGTTTGGATCTGATTTCATGTTTATGAATGTTTGGATGATGATTATAGGCTAAATCTTTAATTCTACCTAGATTACGGATGATTTTTCGGGTTTGTTTGATTGAATGAATCGTTGCTTTTGATTTGAATCTGATTGTTAATGTTATTAAACTATTGGGAATGATTTGATTACATGCTTAAACTATTTTGTGGATAAGGTTTGATTCGGTTTCGATAAAAACTCGATTTTCACATGATTTTGGGCTAAAAACTTGTTTTTAACCTAATTGTGATTTGACGAATCCTAGTAAATCATAAGAATTTCATATAATCAGATTGTAATCAGTGGGATAACCACCTTAAAGGCTAATCAAGCAACAAGGTGTTGGGATATCGTGTTCCCAACAGACGTCAAGAAACCGAAGTGGATAACGGCTCGATTACGTTAATCATTTTGACTCATATACGTACGATCCATCATTGTATTTATATAAGGTAATTGTTTAGTTATCTTTAATCCGGTAGTTTGGGAATTGGTCTACGACTCTACGTGTTTGTTTATAGTTATTTTCATGGGTCGGGAAGAAGTATTTCTTACTATAATGTGCCATATACGTAAGGATTAGGTTGCCAGGAACAAACCATTTAAGCCTCTAATTTGGATTCAAAGATGAAGCTATGAAACAATAGATAAGTAGTTTAAATAATGAAAGTTATTAACAAATGATTATTTGATCAAATTGGTGGTTTTCAAAACTCATTTGAGACTTCTCTTGGATAAATGTTGTTGAGTCTCCTTGGGTTACTGACAACATGAAATTGATATCACAATTAAAGATCAACAGCAACCATAGTAAACCATTATATCCAAATGGTTTGTACTTTGTTTAGAGTATGGGACACGGTTTTGATTACTACCAGAATCGTTTTTTTTATATATATAATCATTTTAAACAATTTTAAAAACTCAAGAAGCGTTTAGAAAGATTTTAAAATAAATTAATAAACAAATGTAAATTAAATTGACCAGCTAAGTTTTGAGAACCGATTAGAGAATTCATAAATTTGAATCGTATTGAAAACAAAATTTTAGATTTCTTTATATCAAAATCACGTAAATCATAACTCTTCGATTAGAAACGTTTAAGTCTCTAATTTACGAAATGAACAAATATTTATAAACATTAATAAACGACTTTATAAACAAGCTAATTTGATGGGTTAAACGTTAAAGGGTTCAAGTCACCATAATCAATGATTGCGTATATGAATTCGAATTTGGTTACATTAATGTGAAATCACCTAAACACACAGATTATTAAATCGCCAGAGTGTTGGATTGCTTATTTAGTGATTTGAGATCAATTTTTTTGATTTGCTAAGGCTAAGGTACGGATTTTGGTTACTTAAATCTTAGTATTTATGTTTCTGTAATTGTTTAATTTATGTTTCTGTAATCGTTTAATTTCTGTTTCTGCATTGGATTCCGGTTTCTGATTGCCACGATATGATATCGTGTTTCTCTGTTTCGTTTAACATGCAATAGATCTAGATTATATTGTACTCATTATTGCATGATCCAAATTTAACTAAACTTGGTAGTTTAACTACCCTACTAAACCTACTGAACCTCTGCTCTATTACCCGAGCATGCCCCTACCTGTAAGGATGACTACAGGCCCTTCATGGCGGCAACCATGATGTGGAACCACCCGTGGCGGTTAGTTGAGTTCACGGCGTCTCTATTTAGTACTCTGATAGTACACTTGTGCACCTACTGAATTCTGGAGAGGCGTATGGACTGGTCCTAGGATAATTTTAACTGTACTTCTGATTTCTGGGGGATAGTGACGTGTATGCCAACACTAACTATCTCATGTGTTTGGTAAGCTGGAGTAACTACTCGTGAACCTTACACTTTTATATGTACAGTCGGCTCGTGGTATATTCTAGGATTTCCCATTATTTCTGACTTACATTATAACCTATTTCGTTGTTTCTTAAGGTTATATTTTATTTAAGTCAGACAACTGTTTACTGTTCTGTATCTGTATCTGTTACTGCTCTGTTTCTGGTATCTGTATCTGATTACGGTTTTCATTACCTTCACCACCTTCTAACTTAATTAATGTTGTTTATCCGTTACTGAGCATTCTTTGGCTCAGCCGTATTTTTGTTGTGGTGTTTTTATGTATTGTATAGGTAATCCAGGAAATCAGGCTGGGAACTGAGGAACGAGATACGAGAGATTATCAAGAACTTATTATATAAATAATGAAATGAACTTTATCATAAGATTTTATTATGTATTTGTTTGACCTATGTAAGACTTTAATTATATTTTAATCTATTTTGGATTGTTGCATTAATTCTGATCTCCGTATAAGTGACACGTCAGCCCTAATTAGGTTGGGGTGTTACATTTCACCTGGGCAACCAAAGGCAAAACCATGAACTCCAAGTGGGCAAAGCGAACAATACTGGTGGTAGACGGGGCCGGATGTTACACACCTTCACTTGAATTTAAGTGCTTTCATTTTTTAAATATGTAACATAATTAAACCATTCATATTCGGTTTCTACCATGTATAGTTAGAACAACTTTGATTAAATATAATCATCCGACCCGTTTGAACGTGTCTATCATATTTATAATACTTACTCATACTTATCATATTCCACCCAAACCGTCAAGTTTCAATCCAAAAAACAATTTATATTGAAACTTTCATATTATTTGGATCAAATTAACCCATTTGACCTATTTAGGTCAAACTCATATTAGTCTCATCCTATGAGTTTTAGACCATTATGGAAATCATAACACCTCAATTGCGTTTATATACATATTTTCAAGTTTAAACAACCACCAAAATCATCTTTTCTTAGTTACCCCAAATGGGTCATCTTTTCCAACCAATCTCATTAACCCTAAGTTGGGTTCTTTGCAAATTCATGACCTTAGACATCAACTAATGTTTAAAACACACCAAAACAACATAACAAGAGTTTAGGATCCTATAACTACTCAGAACTTCACCCAATTTCACGTTTCCTAAACCATAGTTCGTAATCCTTGTAAAGATTTAGAGAAAAACTGGGACAACATGATTACCTTCAGTGGTTCACAGCCTCGACTCGTGAATGATGTTTTCAATCACGAGTTTTCACACGATTTCTTCATCTTCTGCTTGTCGAACCCTCTTTTTTTCCTTCTCTTTTTTTTCCTTCTTTTTGCCTGAAATGAAACCCCCCACCTTGTTTGCTTCTTCTGCTTCCCATCCAAAATATCTTTTTTAACGACAAACTAGGGCTTGGTGAAATGTCTCTTCATAGCACAAATGAATCATCAAACCCAACAACTCACGTGCTGCTATCACAATCCGCTACCAACTCCCTACTGACCGCTTTGACCATGATTTGAATACATGACCTCACAAAATATAAGCTTTATGAAAAATCATGGAATGCGAATTGAGCTACAAGCTCTTTGGCACCCATCCAAAATATCTATATGTATGTCGTTTTTTCTCCTTTTAGAATACACGTCCAAGCATATACATATATTAATGGGTTTTTTAATGTTATTTCTAGAATAAGTTGTCCACTATTTAATTATTCAAAAAGAGATGCATGCATGCATGTATGTATGTTTATTAGATGTTACATGCAGCCATACAATTTATAAATTATTTATTAATTTAATTTATTATATATATATATTTATATCAAATATTACACATTTACCAAAAATATTATATGTTAATAAAATTACATAAAACGTCCTTTAGATTTATATTAACTTTTAAATTTAATCTTTAAGCTTTAATAATTATATCACACTTTCTTTATCTTCACGTTTTATAACAATTATTTTCTGCTAACTAAAATTTATTTGTCCTTACTATTAAAATTGTAACACCCGAAAATCTAGCAATCTAAACATAAACGTGCGAGATTTCGGTAACTGTTTATGTTCGAAGAATTGCGTTGTCAAAGAAATAAGCACATTTGATCGTGTTTGAAATCCACGATGATATGTGTGACAACTAAAAAAATTCTCAGGTTAGAATCATAACTTGAAAATGAAGAGAATGAGTGTAAGCGAAATCGTGAAACGAGGCTCCGATTTCAAGATACACTGAATCGAATATAGCAATAGATTAGAGGTCAAATATTTTGAACTCTTTAGGTCTTGAGATTATAACAACTGGAAAGAGCTCGAAAAATCGTGAACGTAGGCGAAAACCGTGCTCAAAACGGAGTTCGTATGCTCCCGGAATCGCGAAACGAAGATAAGACAAAATTTGGCTGCCATGCACCCGCGCGGTACGCCCCAACTCGGCGTCGGGGCTGGGGCGATGCGCCTAAGACAAAAAAGTCGGAAAACTTGTTAAAAAGTCAAGATTTTCATCCATATCTCAAATATTATCATTCTATTCGACGATCTCGGCCACCCACACACAAAATCAGCATCTAATCCACCAAAACATCAATTTTGAAGGCTTCTCAAGGTTTAGATCGAACCAGGGAACGTTTCTGTAAGTCCGGATCATCTTTTTAACCGCAGAACTCCGTCTGAAGAGGTATTGGTTCATTCTAACCTTCTAGATTGGTAATGAATGATTAAATCTTGTTTCTAAACGTGATGATATAGTTAGGGTTGTTGATTATTGCCTAGATGATGGCTAAGATTGATTTTAAGTGAAGAACTCGAACTGTTAACGGGTAAATCCTTGTTTTGATCCGTTGTAATGCCCGAATTGTATGGAATCATAACAATGGTTACAGTGGTTTAAACCATTTGATTATGACAAGGTAGATGATTAGTTTGATTAATCCTTGACACGTAAGGTTAAATCCAAGTGTTTCAAACTAATCACAATCAATAACAAGGATTGATCATTCCTAAGCCATTAAACTGTATAGAGACTGTTTTAGCTTGATAATCAACAACATTAACGATTTGATGGCTATTAAGCCAATGTCTTTGACATTGGACGTTCAGAAAAGATTTAATCAGTATGTTAAAACGTATATAACATATTATACGTAAACAAATGCAGGACTATACATTAGCAACGGTTGTAAGTGATTTCGCTACAGTGCGACATCAGGTGAGTTCTAGACGCCCTATTTTTATGTTTAATGTTTTGGGCTGGCATACATGCTTAATGTCATGTTCATGATGTTATGTGTTTAAGATGATGATAAATGGATAATAATATGCCATGACCATGTATGCACGTTTATATGTTAAGATGAATGAATGTTTAATGTGAAATGAAGCATGCATAAGAACATGTTAAGTATGATGAATGCATGAAAAATGAATTATGATAAGATCCTAGGTTACTAGGATGAAAGTAAAATGTTATGAATTTGATGCTAGTATGACATGTGTATGATGACATGATGTTACGAGGTGATGTTATGATGATTATGATGATGATTATGATGTAAGCATGAAGGATATGATGCCTTCATGGTTATGAGGAAAAGATGATATAATGCTATTATATCATATACGATAAAAGAATGATGTCCTATACGTGTTATAGGGTATGTATGCTATAAGTACCAGTACTTGTGCTGGGTGTGTATGATAGTCAACCAGGACTATAACTGGGTATGTTAGTCAACCACGACTATAACTGGGAATGAAGTTCCTATACGTGTTATAGGAAAATGTATGAATGATAGTCAACCAGGACTATAACTGGGTATGGTTGCTCCCGTACTTGTTACGGGATGAGGATGACGTAGCTCCCATATACGCGTTATGGGGTAAGTATGGTAGCTCCAGTACTTGTTACTGGGTAAGTATGGTAGCTTCAGTACGTATTACTGGGTAAGTATGGTTGCTCCGGAGTAAGAATGGTAGCTCCAGTATGTGTTACTGGGAAAGTATGGTAGCTCCAGTACTTGTTACTGGGTAAGTATGGTAGCTCCAGTACTTGCTACTGGGTAAGTATGGAGTCTTAGGCCGGCATAAGCCCACTGTGCGTATGATGACAGTGGAACGTATGATGATGATGTTCACGATGTTAGAGGATAAGGAAGTCCCGGCTGCGGTTGGGCAGAACCTGAGCACTGCGGTGCGAAGGACTGTTTATGATTATGATGGTTTAAATGATTAAACTATGATATGTTATGTATATGAAATGTGTTATGTTCAGAGTGATTGAGACTGTTGACTTTGGTCAACAGTGAATGCTAATGTTTTATGTACAGTAAAGATTTTATTTTTATGAAAACTAGAACTCACCAGCATAAGCTGACTTGATTTAGCATGTATGTCAGGTTAAGCTTTGGTCAGAGAAGGTATGGAGCTCAGGCATTCAGATAAAGAGAGTCCGGTGGCATTGGCAATCAATTATGTTTAAATTAAGACATTATTTCATGTTTGACGTTATGTTTAAGTTCCGCTGCTATTTATGAAAGTTTTTAGTTTAAAGAGCTATGTGTTATGACGAGACCAACGTACGTGGGGTCGCCCGGAATCAGGGCCTCACAAAAATTTAATTGATAAAATATGTAACCGTGTACAAAGTTAAAACATGTTTTCTATACTAATTGTTTTAATTTTATTTTTTTTCCTTTCTTTTTTTATTTTTCTTTTATTCTCTTCAATATTTTTATTTTATAAATTAATAAATTAGTAATTAGTTTATCAGTTTATTTAATTTATAATTAAAATTTTATTTATAAATTAAAAATATTGAAAGGAATATAAGTAAAAGTGAAAGGAAAAGCGAAAGCGAAAGTGAAAAAAAGAAAAAATAATATTAAAAATTAGTAAATTATTGAACGTCATTCAACTTCATATATATTTATATATTTAATCCTAAGTACGAGATAGTCATTTCACAAAACATGAAAATAAAAAATATATGGCTTAGTTACTAGAATTTAAGAATGAAATCTAAAAGTTGATATATACATTAAGGATATTTTGTATATTTACCTTTCTACATATTATACTATGTATACGTAATAATAATATTTTAAAAAAATTTCGCTACCGTATGCAAGTCTTCTTAGACTGCTCGCAATACAAGCAGATGTATTTAACATATGTATCCTAGTTATCATTGTCGCCTTAGCTTTATAATAATTTTTCTCATATGCATCTTCTCTCCACTCCACTCCACTTCACTGCTAGGGCTGTCCAAAGAGTTCGAAGCTCGGATTCGGCTCGTAGCTCGTTCGGAAAAAGCTCGGATAAAGCTCGGCTCGAATTAAGCTTGGTTGTAACCGAGCCGAACCGAGCCAACTCGTTTTGTAACCGAGCCGAGTCTGAGCTAGGGCTGGCTCGGCTCGTATGCTCGACTCGTTTGTACAACATGTTATACTAAATTATAAAACTATAGGGTTACTTTCACTAATAAATATACTTTGGTGTTATTTTGTAATTTTGTCAAAAAATAAAAATAAAAAATAAAAGAAAAGAGGATGGAAATACGAAATGAATCTCAGTTCTTACGTGCTCCACTAATTCATGATTCCTAAATCATATTCTTAATCCTAGTTCTACGTATTCACATCTCTTCTCTTATGTAAAAGCCGAGCCAAAAACGAACCAAGCCGAGTTGAGGTGAATGCAATTCAAATATTAAATTGCTTATGTACGGTTAAAAACGAGCCGAGTCCAAGTTGACCTCTGGCTCGGCTCGGTTGGCTCGTGAACACCTCTATTCACTACGTCTATCTCACAATCCTCCTTCACACCAGTTTTCACGGGCGCAATGCTGCCTGTCTTAGAGATGTAACGTTATAAAGGGAAATTAAATATTCAAGCTTATCCTATCCTATAGAATAATCTATATAAATTCAAGTGAATGGTTTGCTATGTTTGATGGCATCACATGGCTGATTGGAATGGCACCACTAAATTGACCTACAGAAATACTTGTCACACGAAATCCAATTATTTATTTTTTATTTATTATATATGCAGCCAGGAAATGTAATAATATTAAAAATATTTAAATAACAATAATATTTAAATATTAAATAATGATTATTATTAAATTAAAAAATTATATAACAATAATAAGAGTTAATTGCTATTTTCCACTTTATGGTTTTATCATACTTGTCATTTTAGTCGAATAGTTTAATTCATGCTATTTAGACATTTGGTTTACCTTTTATTGTTATTTTACTTCATTCACCTAATTTCATCACTATTTTTCCATTTAATTTTCATCAATTTAGGGTATTTGTGTCTTTTACCCCTAAATCTTTTTAATTTAAAAAAATCATCCACATGTCTGTAATGTTTTGACTTGACCTCCAATATGCACTCTCTTTAAACCCGGAACGGACAGGCTGTTTGGAACGACATTCGGTTACTCTAGCGGTTTGCTTATGTGCTTTGAACCATTTTTTAAAAACGGTCGGCAACCGGCGGTTCGATCGCTTTTTTTAATAATTGTTGTATATTATATATATATATAATAAGGTATAAAAAATAACCCTCATCTTTTGTTACAATTACATAACCCATTTCAACCAATCATAAACTTACACATAAGCTTTTCATTAAAATATTAAAAAGGGCATCCTAGACATTTTACCATTATAAGTTTTTCCCCCCATCTTTTTTAAACATTAATAACTTTTTTTAATATATTATTTTTTAAAAAAATTGAACCATTATATTCGTCTCATTTTTCTCTTTAATTCCGTTATAGTCTCGACTAATTTTTTTTTACTTTTTTTAGATGCCCTATATTTACATCATTGTAACGAGCTTAAATATAACAAATTTAATTGAAACTTTTTTAAAAATGATAAATTACAGTGATTAATTTACATTGACGTAATTTATCGTGATGTAATTTACATTGACGTAAATTTGGTTTCGGTTTTTTCGGTTAATTTGGTTCCAGTTCGGTTTTTTCGGTTAATTCGGTTTCGGTTCGGTTTTTTTTTTGCTTTTTGCTCATCCCTAATTTGTAACGAGCCTAAATACAAAAAATTAGTTTGAATTGTTTTCGAACAATGATAAATTACATCACTATAATTATCATTGTTAGAGGAAAAAAAATCAAAATAATGTTGTTATATTACATCACTGTAATTTATCATTGTAATTATCATTGTTAGATAAAAAGTAAAATAATGTGTTATATTAATTACATCACTGTAATTTGTCATTGTTAGAAAAAATTTAAAATAATGTGTTATATTTATGCTCGTTATATCGATGTTAATAATGGGCTGAGAAAAAAAAAATTAAAAAAAATTAGTCAACATTATAACGGGAATTAAGAAAAATTACATCACTGTTAAATGTGTTTACGTCACCGTTAATTATGTCATTGTAAATTACTTCATTTTGTGTTACATTACTTCATTTTGTGTTACATTACTGTAATTTACCATTGTTAGAAAAAATTTCTAATTAATTTGCTATCGTTAAGCTCGTTACAATGATGTAAATACATGACATCAAAAAAAAAAAAAACTAGTCGAGACTATAACGAAATTAAAGAGAAAAATGAGACGAGTATAATGGTGCAATTTTTTTAAAAAATAATATAGTATAAAAAGTTATGAATGTTTAAAAAAAAGGGTAAACTTTATATAAATAACAAATGTCCTAAATGCCCTTCATACTAAAGACAAGGAATTGACACGTGGCACGATCCTATACATTTACCTTTTTCAAGTAACCATTGGATGATGGTTAATGAGTTGTAAAAAAGATGAGGGTTATCAAAAAATGTGCATGCCCTATATATATATACATATA
>SZYD01001756.1:0-45738 GCA_009363875.1 Mikania micrantha | reverse complement strand
TTTCATTGGTTTGATCCGTTCTTCGCCGTTTTCACGCTTACGGACTATCGTACGGCCTCGTTTGAACTTTCAAGTTCAATGTTTGAGCGTTTCGTGAGGTTTTTCTAGTGTTTTGTTACACGATGTGCTAAACGTTCACCAATCTTCGTGTTTTCTTTGACACGTGTGGCGTGTTGCGATAATTCACCGAATTATCGTGTTTGTGTCAGTTTTGTACTGTCATGCCACGTGTCACACTAAATTAAACTAATTGTAGTACCACGTGTACAAATATCATTTAAATAAACATTTAAATAAAATAAAGCTGACCTGGAATTTACGGGGGTGTTATCACCCTGGTTAGAAAGAATTTCATCCCGAAATTCAGCTCGTGTTGCCAGTGTTTTTTCTGTTCAGCAAATAGGCGTGGGTATTTCTGTTGCATCTGGTCTTCAAGCTCCCACTTGAATTCTGGTCCGCGTCGCGAATTCCATCGCACTTTTACAATCGGATTTTGCTGAGCTTGAGCTTCTTGATTTCCTGGTCCATAATCTCCACCGGTTCCTCAATGAAGTTTAGTTGTTCGTCGATCTGTATTTTCTCAAGAGGAATGACAAGTGTTTCATCGGATAGGCACTTCTTGAGGTTCGATATGTGAAACACGTTGTGTACACTGCTTAGCTCGTTTGGCAGGTTTAGCTCGTAGGCACGGGGCCTATTTGTTTGGTGATCTCAAAAGGTCCAATATAACGAGGATTCAACTTGCCTCGTTTGCCAAAACCGAATAACTCCCTTCCAGGGCCAGACCTTGAGTAACACTCTGTCTTCCACCTGAAATTCCAATGGTTTGCGGTGTTTTTCAGCGTAACTTTTCTGTCTTTCTCGAGCTGCAGCCATCCGTTTGCGCATATGCACGATCTTCTCGGTCATTCGTGTGCACAAGCTCGAGGCCAGTTAATTGGCTTTCCCTAACTTCCGCCCAGCAGATGGGTGAGCGGCACTTACATCGTAGAGTGCCTCGAATGGTGCAACTTGTATGCTAGTGTGGTAGCTGTTGTTGTACGAGAACTCAACTAACGGCAGATGAGTCTCCCAGCTGCTGCCAAAATCAATGACGCGTGCGCGAAGCATGTCTTCCAGTGTTTGTATGGTACGCTCGCTCTGCCCATCAGTCTGCGGGTGGTAAGCGGTACTCATGTCCAATCTCGTGCCCAATGCCTTGTGCAAGGACTTCCAGAAGTGCGACGTGAATCGACTGTCGCGATCAGAGATGATTGAGATTGGCACTCTATGTCGAGTAACAACTTCCTTTAGATAAATTATAGTGAGTTTGTCTAACTTGTCAGTCTCCTTAATGGGTAGAAAGTGTGCAGACTTCGTTAGTCGGTCTACGATAACCCATATGGTATCGCAACCACTTGCTGTCTTAGGCAGTTTGGTGATGAAGTCCATGGAAATTTGCTCCCATTTCCACGTTGGTATCTCAGGGTGCTGGAGTAGACCTGATGGCTTCTGGTACTCAACCTTGACTTCTGAGCACGTTAAACACTTACCTACGTAAGTTGCTATTTCGGCTTTCATATTTGGCCACCAGTATGTCGTCTTCAGATCGTGGTACATTTTGTCAGAGCTTGGATGCACAGAATATCGACTCTTGTGTGCTTCATCCATCACCACATTCCTTAATCCTACGTGGTGTGGAATCCAGACCCGATCCTTAACATAGTATGCTCCGTCGGTCTTCACCTCCATATGCTTGTCCATGCCACACAAGGATTCCTGGGTGAGGTTTTTGACCTTCAGAGCTTCCTGTTGAGCATTCCGGATCTGTTGGGGCAACTCAGAATGTATTGTGAGTTGTAGCGTGCGCACGCGTTTTGTTGTTTCCTTCCGGCTCAACGCGTCGGCCATTACGTTTGCTTTACCATGATGGTATTTGATAGCGCAATCATAATCGCCTATGAGTTCAGCCCATCTTCGCTGTCTCATGTTAAGCTCCTTCTAATCGAAGATGTGTTGCAGGCTCTTATGATCCGTAAAGATTGTGCACTTCGTGCCGTATAAGTAGTGTCGCCATATCTTCAGAGCGAACACAACGTCTCCCAATTCTAGGTATTGAGTCGTGTATTTCTTCTCATGCATCTTCAGTTGTCGTGATGTGTAGGCTATAACCTTCTTGCATTGCATCAGCACGCAGCCAAGTACCTATTTCGAGGCGTCACAATACACCACGAAGTCATCACATCCTTCCGGCAAGGGTAGGATTGGTGCAGTGCATAGTTTCTGCTTCAACAAGTTGAAAGCAGTTTCTTGTTTCTCTCCACAGTCGAAGTTCTTATCTTTGTGTGTAAGGGATGTTAGTGACTGTGCAATTTTCGAAAATCCCTCGATGAATCGTCGGTAGTACCCTGCCAGATCTAGGAATTTTCGCACCTTGGTTGGTGCTTCCCAGCTTTTAATGGCTTCGATCTTGGCTGGGTCTACGTGTATTCCTTTCTCATTAACCACATGTCCAAGGAATTGGACTTCGCGTATAGTTGCTCGTTCTTCAGTAGTTCCAAGACAAGCCTTAGATGTTCAGCATATTCTTCCTGATTCTTAGAGTAGATCAGGATATCGTCAATGAACACTATTACAAATTTGTCAAGATAGGGTTTGCACACTCTATTCATGAGATCCATGAATACCGCTGGTGCGTTGGCCAGTCCGAAGGGCATGACCAAAAATTTGTAGTGTCCGTATCGGGTTCTAAAAGCAGTCTTAGTAATATCTTCAACGTGTATCCTTAGTTGATGGTAACCCGATCTTAAATCGATCTTTGAATAGTAGCTCGTGGTAATGGGTATCGATTCTTGATCGTCACCTTGTTCAGCTCCCTGTAGTCGATACACATACGGAATGATCCGTCTTTCTTCTTCACAAATAAGACCGGTGCTCCCCAGGGTGAGAAGCTCGGTCTGATAAATCCCTTGTCTAACAGTTTCTGCAACTGGTTAGACAGCTCTTGCATCTCTGTGGTTGCTAAGCGTTATGGAGCTTTAGCAATCGGTGCTGCTCCGGGAGCGAGGTCTATCTCGATTTGTCGTGTCGGTGGTAGTCCAGGTAAATCCTCGGGGAATACTTCGGGAAAATCGCGGACTACTGCGATGTCCTCAATTCTCCTTTCCTTCTTTGGTTGTTCCCTGATGAGGGCCAGTATCGCAGAGTATCCTTTCTGCAGGTAATTGTTTGCCTTCATGCAAGATATGATGTTCAGGGATATTCCTCGTCGTTCTCCCTGAATCGAGATCTGTTCTCCATTCTGCAACATAACTCGCACAATCTTTTCGTTGCATACGATCTCAGCTTGGTTCGTGGATAGCCAGTCCATTCCAACGACCACATCGAAGCTCCCGAGAGTCACCGGCATTAAGTCGATTTCGAGCTCATGATCCGCCAAAACCATGACGCATCCTCGAAAGACATGTTGCGTTTCAATTAGTTTGCCGTCGGCTAACTCTATAGTATACTTATAATCTAGTGGTGTTGGGGTAATATCAAGTAATTTACTAAATTCGTTAGATATAAAGCTTCTATCGGCACCAGTATCAAACAATATGCTAGCATAGACATTATTTAAAAGGAACGTACCGGTTACGATATTCGGGTCGTCTTTGGCTTCTCCTGAGCCAATCACAATTTCTCAACGCTTGGCTGCTCCACCTCCAGCTTTCTTCAATTGTGGGCAATCTCTCCTCATGTGCCCAGGTTTCCCGCATTCGTAACACCCCTTGAGAGTGTTCTGGTTGTTGTTCTGGTTCTGGTTGTGGTTGGGGTTGTTGTTGTTGTTCGGAAACTTGGATCTGTAGTCATTGGCCATGTGGCCATGTCGTCCGCACTTCAGGCAACAGTACCATTCGCATTGCCCGAAATGGTGATAAGAACACCGGTTGCATAGAGGGTATTTCCCCTCGTAGACACCCTTCCCTTTATTTTCTGGTTGGGTTGCGGTGAAAGCTCTGGAGGTGCTAATCTTGGTTGTTGTTGATGAGATGAATGAGTCTGGTGATGGTTGGGTTCCCACTTTCACTTGTGGCTTTCTTGAGGTTTCAGATGTTCACCTCTTTTGGGTAGCTTTCCCTGAGCCACGGCTTGGTCGGTCAGTTTGTGGGCTAGTCGGATGGTAGGTTGAATCTGCGTCGGGTCAGAGGCTGTGACCATGCTTTGGATCTGCTCCAGCAGCCCACTAATAAACTGTTCTATCTTCTTATATTCGGGGGTCACCATCCCCGGATACAGCTTGCACGGTTCATGGAACCGTGTGCAGTATTGGTCAGTCTCCAATCCCACCGTCTTGTGGACCCAAAACTCTTCCTCCATTTTCTTGATTTCGTTCCTCATGCAGTACTATTCTTGCAGCATTCTGGTGAAGTCTACCCAGGTCATAGAGTTTGCTCCGTCCAAACCCAGTGTTTGGACATGGGTATTCCACCATGTGAGGGCCGGTCCCTCCAGAGTTCCGGTCGCATACTTGACCCGGTTTTCATCAGCACATTCACACATTGCAAACACGGATTCAGCCTTTTCAATCCAACGGAGCTTTCCTACAGCTCCTTCTGTTCCCTTGAAGGTATGAGGATGATTGTTCAGAAAGGTTTTAAATGAGCACCCCTTGTTGTTGCTCCCGTGCGATCCTGTTTGTCAGTAACCAGTGTCGCGTGTTAGTAATCTTGTTAGCTACACTATGTTAGTCATGTTAAGTGAGTGTTAGTACCATTGTTGGTTCCACTAGTTTCGCTGTGTTGGCGACTTGCCTCATATTCGGCAATCGCCTTGTTCACCCTGCGATCAACCATCATCTTGATGGTTGCCGCGCCGATCTGCCTTTTCGGAGCACATGTGTGAGTTCCGCGTCCAACCATCTTGTTAGCCCTATACGAAGGAATATAGTGTTAGTCATCATGTGTTCGACTGTTAGTCAGGAGTTACGTTAGATGTCATGTTAGCAAGCAACCATAGTTATGATCAGAATACAAAATTGTGACAATCCGACTTTTCGAATTAACCTCGTTAACTGAAAATAACGAAGTCACAAATAGGAAGACCCAATAAGGCCAAGTTAGGCCCAATGAAACCGAGGAAGGCCCAATAAGACCAAGGTAGGCCCAATGAGCCCAATGTAGGCCCAATTGTATTTATGAGGCCCAATTGGGTTAACCAAGCCCAATAAGGTTTCAATTGATTCGATTGGTGAAAATCCGGCAATTCGCGGTTAACTCCGTTAACCAGAAATTAACCGAAACGATACAAAAATCGAACAAAATCAAACCTAAAGGTCTATAATCAAACAAAATCAGTTCCAAAGTGTTTAAATTTCAAAGATCAAACTTGTAAATGATTATAAGCATCAATTTTGACTTTTACAAGTCAAAATTCGGATACAATGTTAGTAAAATTCGAAATTCATATCAATAGGCAATTGTAATCGAATTAAATATGATATAATCATCACTTTAATGATTAGTAACAGTTACATTCATTATTAACACCATTAACACTTGAATTAAACTCAATTAATGGTAAAGAAGTCGAAACCGTAGCTAATAGGTAGTAAATTCATATAATTCGACCTCATTATATCGAATTGAGTATTAAATATCATCATTCGGCACTTTTAGAGGCTGATACAAACAACAAATCGATCCAAGAAGCTGTGATTAGAAGAACTCGATTGGAGGGTGGCCGAAACCCAACCCATTAGTCGATCTACACCAATTCGAAGTCAATCCAGGTAAGATCAACTCCTACAGACTCTAAAAACTCCGACTAAGCAAACCCATATGTTAATTTCATGTATTAACATCGAATTAATGGATTTCGAATTCTAGGGTTCATCATCAAAGATGTTTTGGGGGTTTCTATTACATCGTGTTTAAAAATCAAATTAAAACACACAGAAAGTTTCGAAATATTGTACTAAACGAGATACCCATATCAATTTCTTATAACAAAAACGAATTGACAAAGTTCAAATTCTAGGGTTCTTGAAACAAACGATTTTGGGGATTTTGATCGAGATGGGTCCAAAAATCAAATTAAATGATACCACAGCATCAGAAGATCCCGATTAAAGTAAATCCTATGTTAATTTTATCAAAAACCTTTGAATTGGGTGTTAACCGGTTTCAAGTATTCATGTTAAGAACGAGTTAGGGTTTTTGGTTAAAAAGAACACGAAAATTCGATTAAATTGTGCAGAGTGAGTCGAAACCAATGTTGTAATGATAACCCTATGAGTTCAGGAACAATTGATTGTTAATTCGATTGATTTGAATTGGGAATCAACGGGTTAGGGTTCGGAGGTGTACAAACCCGATTAATCGGGTTATTGTGAATTGTTTTTGAATTAAACTCACCTGTGAACTCGTTGGGATCAATGGAACAATAGCCCCATGGTTTTAGGTTCTATCGGGGTCGAATCGTGGGCCAATTTGGGCTTAGTAGTTCGGTGTGAGAAAAACCAAGGGGATCCGATCCTTTGTAGATTAAAACAAATTGATATGGGATCTGTTAACGAAATCTGAACCAGAATAGATGGTAAGATGCGTGGGTTTAGAGGCGCAGGTCACGGGTTCGAGCCTAGGGCTTCACCTGTTTTTGAAAATTAAAACTATTTTGAGTTTTAATTTGTAACTCTTTCGTTCTAACTCCGTTTCGATCCGTTCCAGTTGCGTTGAAACCGTAACGAAATCCAGAACTAAATAAAATAATAAAATCTATATTTTAACCCGAAAGCGAAATCGCGTATAATTACGCTTATTTAAATAAAATCATATATGGACTATATGATTTTATTAAACGAATTTAAAGTCACGTATAGTTAATTGTGCACATTTCTAACGAGTCTAACATACGTGTGTTGACACGTATGTGATTTCAAGCACAAAACGATATTCCGAATAACACAACGTATTTCTTTAAAACACAGATTCTTCGTAGAGGATTTTCTACGCGAGTACACGAGTGTTTGATCATTCTGCAACAATCAAAGGTGCGTACACGGCCCCTTTCTTATTTTAACTGTTTTGGGGGAGAAAACATGTGCAACAAACGCTTTTAGATACATATCACTTGCATGAGTTAGCTGTTTACATTAAGTGCAAACATAGCATTACAAAGCCTTCTCTTTCGAACCGTTTAATTTGCCGGAGTGCAAAGCGTGGTAGTTGAAGATAGATCTATTGGGTTTGACAAACCTCACTTGGTAGATGGGATCTACGCAGGTGTTTGACTGACCAAACACACACATTGCTATTGTTCGTGCTAGACAATAGTGTTAAGGCAAAAACATGCTATAGCATGGCAACTCGTCAGCTTCGGTGTCGACCACTTGTGTAAATAGTTTATATGACTAGCTATCATGACTGTGCATGTGTGATTATGTTATCTACAAACTTGATATTAAAACTGCTGTTTTGAACATTGTGAATGCTTAAACCTGTGTTATGCACCAACCTTTGTGTTGACTTGATTTACATGTTTTCTCAGGACACTAAGACACAAGCAAGGACAAGCAGGGACTAGGATGTTGAGTCTCATGCATGCATTTCAGTTCAAGTGTTTTAGTTTGTTCAATTAAGACATGGAATGTTTTTGAAATTGTACTTTACATTTTCAAACCGTTACGTATTGTTATTGGTTTTAAAACGCTTCCGCAAACATTGAAACTTTGATATTACAGTTTTAGACCAACATATGTTTTGAAATTCATATAGAGGTCTTCGTTATGTCTAATGATCTGAGATCCTGGTTTGTCACGTTCCCAAACGGTATAATTCCGTTAGTTGAAAATTTGGGGGTGTGACAGATTGGTATCAGAGATATTGGTTATAGCGAACTAGGTTTGCATTAGTAGACTTAGACTATAACTGTTAGACATTAGACACTTGCTTACACGATAGTTTGTATAGCACTTACATATGGCATTATGTAACAGACATGGCATCATCATCTACACCTGCTCACACTGAGGAACAAGTTGTAGCATTGTCAG
This sequence comes from Mikania micrantha, assembly GCA_009363875.1. Taxonomy (NCBI): domain Eukaryota; kingdom Viridiplantae; phylum Streptophyta; class Magnoliopsida; order Asterales; family Asteraceae; genus Mikania; species Mikania micrantha. The sequence continues at coordinate 37,727 of SZYD01001756.1, read as the reverse complement.
ACATCATGACAAGGAGGATCGAACCAGTGGAAGATACAAACCACTATGGGGTGGAAACACATATTCGACAAAGGGGGAACAGCCAATATTGGCAATGGTTTCCTGATCTCATACGCAGCTGGGTGTGGGAAGAACGAGTGCCACCACCACCAACTGCCAATACTGCTAATAACCTTTGGACGTTACCTGCTCTAGGATATCCACTAGAACAGGCATTTGCTGCTTTTGTTGCACGCATGGAGCGTGAAATCCGCAACATGCGGGAAGTAGCAAGGATGATCACAGAATTGCTTGAGAATAACAACTGGCTGACACAAATGTGGGATAACCTCACTGAGGAGTTGGTTAGGACTAATGAAGAACAGGAAAATTTGGTGGAAACGATCTGGATGATGCGAGGGACGATCCTCGAACTCACTGCACGATTAGAAACTGCTGAGTTACGTGTAGCTGTAGCCGAGGCAAGGGCTGAGGAAGCCAATGCACGGGCTGGTGCAGCGGCGATTGAAGCCAATATAGTGAGAGACTTGGCGGGAGGGGCCATGACCCTCATCACTGGGCATATGCGTTACCAGCATGGTGCAGTGACTGGTCCAGCAGAACTGGAAGATTCATCATCAACTGTTGATCAATCAAACGATGGAATCTAGTCATTTCATTTACTTTCTAATTAACAAACTTATATGAGTGGGTTGTACTCATAAAAGTAGATTTCGTGTTTTGCATCTCTTTGACAAACAATTGTAAGCACTAATTTATTATAAATAATTAAGAATTGTTATCTTAGTGACAATGATGGTGTGTTACATTTACTTTGTGCATGAGTGATGATTATGCGATGGGTGTAGTCTCATTATGTATATTTGTAAATAGGAAGATCATGGTTGGAGAGAACATTAACATGAACGCAACGGAACTTGAGACACTTATTAACACTCGAATCACCGAGGCAATTGCAAACTATACACAAACACACCAAACAAGATCACATGATCCGACGGGGGAACTGGTAAATCCACAAGTGTGCACGTTCAAGACATTCTTGAACTGTAACCCACGTAATTTCAAAGGATCGGAAGGAGCCATTGGACTTCTTCGATGGATTGAACAGGAAGAATCGGTATTTGAGACGTGCAATTGTCCGGAAGAAAACAAGGTCAGATACGCTATTGGTACTTTGGAGGGTTCAGCCTTGGCATGGTGGAACTCTATCGTACAGACACTCGGCTTGAATACATTCAATGCCCTTACTTGGAACGGATTCAAAATCCTGTTGCAGGAGGAGTATTGTCACCGTAATGAAATGCAAAAACTTGAGGATGAATACGGACAACTCAAGATGAAAGGTTCTAATATTGAGGAATACACTACTCGATTCCAGCAATTAGCAAGACTCTTACCGCACAGGGCAACCCCACCTAGCAAGTGGATCAAGAGATACATTGGAGGGTTTGTATCTCAGGTCCGAAAATTGATCATATCTGCAAACCCTACTACCATACAGCAAGCTGTTCAACTGGCACACCAACTGACTAATCAAGCGATGCAACGAGGGACACTACCCATACGAACAGTAACAGCTAAAGTGGGAGACCACAAAAGAAAATGGGATAGCATTGATTCCAAGAATTTCACTCAACAGTCATTTCAGAAAAATCGCAAGCAGGAATCCAACAAGACTCATCACAATCCAAACAATAACCAACAGACATCGGGAGGGTATAAGGGTAGATGCCCGAAGTGTAACAAATGTGGATTCCATCACTTTGGGAATCAATGTGACAAGTACCGATGTCAGCGATGCAGAAAGATAGGTCATGTAGCAAAAGACTGTCGAGGGGAACTTCAGGCAAGCTCACTCAACCGGAACAACACACAGAAAGGATGTTTTGAGTATGGCTTATCAGGACATTTCAAGAAAGAGTGCCCACAACTCAAGAAAAGAAGGGCTAATGACATAACTACAAAAGGAAACAGCAACAACAACACAAATGTTGTTCGAACAGGGCTTTTGTGATTGGAGGACGTCAGGCACGGGAAGATCCCAACGTCGTTACGGGTACGTTTCTCTTGAATTATCACTTTGCCTCTATGCTATTTGACACCGGTGCAGATCGGGGTTTTGTATCCAGCAAATCTTGTGAATTGCTAAGTATTAGTCCTACTGCTTTAGAAAACCCGTACACTATAGAAATAGCTGATGATAAGCTAGTTGTTGTAAACCATATTACTAAAGGGTGTGTTCTTGACTTGATGGGTCAAACACATGACCTTGACCTTATGACTACCTCTTTAGGCAGTTTTGATGTAGTCATTGACATGGACTGGTTGTCCAAAGACCAGGCAAAAATAGTATGCCATCAAAAGATAGTTCGTATACCTCTTTCGCATGGAGAGACACTGTATGTACAAGGTGAGAAGAGCAGTACGCCACTGCGTCTCATATCTTGTATGAAGGCACACAAATGTCTGCGTAAAGGTCATACAGCAGTTATAGCACTTATAACTGAAAAGCCGGTAGCCGAGAAGAAGATTGAAGATATACCAGTAGTTTGTGAATTTCCGGAGGTATTTCCAGAAGACTTGCCGGGATTACCGCCTATCAGACAGGTGAAATTCCGAATCGACCTTACACCAGATGCAGCACCGATAGCTAGGGCGCCTTATCGACTTGCATCGTCAGAGATGCAAGAGTTATCTACACAACTGCAAGAGTTGTTGAATAAGGGTTTCATACGACCTAGTTTTCACCGTGGGGAGCTCCAGTCTTAATTGTCAAGAAAAAGGACGGGACTTTCCGTATGTGTATCGATTACCGGGAACTTAACAAGGTTACTATCAAAAACCGGTATCTGTTACCCATAATTGACGATCTGTTCGATCAGCTGCAAGGTTCGAGTTACTACTCGAAGATTGATCTCAGATCGAGTTATCATCAACTAAGAGTCCAGGAGGAGGATATACCAAAGACAGCATTTAGGACGCGCTATGGCCATTATGAATTCTTGGTCATGCCATTTGGGTTGACAAACGCTCCAGCTGTATTCATGGATCTCATGAATCGTGTTTGTAAACCTTATCTCGATAAGTTTGTCATTGTTTTCATTGATGACATTCTCATCTATTCTCAGACTGAAGAGGAGCATGATGAACATCCTCGATTGTTGTTAGAGTTATTGAAACAAGAACAACTGTACGCTAAGTTCTCGAAATGTGATTTCTGGATGCGAGAAGTTCAATTCTTGGGTCATATAGACAATGAAAAGGGTATACATGTTGATCCAGCAAAGATTGAAGCGATTAAGAATTTGGAAACGCCAAAGACCCCTACCGAGGTACGACAATTCCTTGGTTTGGCGGGTTACTACCGACGATTTATTGAGGGATTCTCAAAGATCGCTCAAGCTGCATTTCAGTTATTGAAACAGAAACTCTGCAGTGCACCGATTATGTCCTTACCGGAAGGGACGGAAGACGTTGTGGTGTATTGTGATGCATCGGCACAGGGTTTGGGATGTGTGTTGGTGCAACGTGATAAAGTGATTGCTTATGCTTCAAGACAACTACGACCACACGAAAAGAATTATACTACTCACGACTTGGAGTAGTACCATTTACACTGATCATAAGAGTTTGCAACATATCTTTGATCAGAAGGAGCTTAATATGAGACAAAGACGATGGGTAGAGTTGTTGAACGATTACGAATGCTCGATTAAGTATCACCCGGGAAAAACTAATGTGGTAGCTGATGCTTTAAACAGAAAAGACACATCAACAAGACGGGTTCGTGCACTTATGATGACGATACATACAGATTTGCCTGACAAAGTACGCAGTGCTCAGCTCGAAGCTCTAGAAAAGGATAACTTGGAATAGGAATCCTTACGAGACATGGAAAAGCAATTGGATGTTATGTCTAATGGAACTCGTTGTTTCACTGATCGACTGTGGATACCTTTACATGGTGGTTTAAGGGAACTCGTGATGGACGAAGCGCACAAATCCAGATATTCAGTCCATCCGGAATCAGACAAGATGTATCATGATTTGAGGGCACTGCATTAGTGGCCTCACATGAAAGCCGACATTGCTAAGTACGTTAGCAAATGTTTGACTTGTTCGAAAGTCAAAGTTGAATATCAGAAACCATCTGGTTTACTACAACAACCAGAGATATCGATGTGAAAATGGGAACAGATTTCGATGGATGTTATTACTAAGTTACCCCGTACACCGAGTGGTTGTGATACGATATGGGTAATTGTTGATCTATTAACGAAATCTGCACACTTCTTAGCAATCAAGGAAACCGACTAAATGGAGAAACTGACTCGCATTTACATCAAGGAAGTGGTAGCACGGCATGGCGTGCCAATCTCTATCATATCAGATCGGGATGCTCGATTTACTTCCAACTTTTGGAAATCACTTCATAAGTCATTGGGGACTCGCTTGGATATGAGTACCGCCTATCATCCATAGAACAACGATCAAAGTACACGTACGATTCAAACGCTCGAGGATATGTTACAAGTTTGTGTAATTGAATTTGGTGATAGCTGGGAAAACCATCGATAAAAGAGTTACGCTGACAAACGCCACAAACCGTTGGAATTTCAAGTAGGAGACATGATTCTTCTAAAAGTGTCATCTTGGAGATGACACAATACATAGGACCTTTTGAGATCCTAAAAAGGATTGGTCCGGTAGCGTATCAACTCAATTATCGAATAAACCCAATGGAGTTCATGATGTATTTCATGTTTCGAATTTGAAGAAACGTCTTTCTGATGAGACATTGGTAGTACCACTTGAAGAAATGCAAGTGGACGAACAGTTACAATTCGTTGAGGAACCAGTCGTAATCATGGACGAGAGGTCAAACAACTCAAACAAAGCAAGATTTCGATAGTCAAAGTTCGGTGGAATTCAAGACGTGGTCCTGAATTCACATGAGAAAGGGAAGACCAAATGATGAAAAAGTATCCCCACTTATTCAAAACAACAACAAGCATTATGAAGGTGCGTTAAATTTCGGGACGAAATTTCCTTCAACAAGGGGATGATGTGATATTTCACACTCTAATTGTAGGCACAAAACACCTTATACTATTGATTTTAGTATAAACAACATGCAGAATGCAAACACAAACATTTCATAGTAGTACATACATGATTGATTTCAAACAATGTACTACATTTCAAGCATTACATTTGATGTATTACATTTCATGGTAGTACAATCATGAACGGTTAAACAATGGTGGAGTTGCATATAGAAGGAACCAGAATAATTGTGTAAGGTAAATTGACGAATACAGGGGCCCATGTACTCGTGAATTTACAGGTACGCATGAATTTTGGAAGTTTCTATTTTGTCGACTACATTCAAACATTTGCTATGTGTGAGATTACATAGTACAGTATATAAACACTTTATTCAATTGGTTTTGTTACAAACATTTGTGCTACCTTACATTCTATACATTTTATGTATTACATTTCATATGTTACATGTTATGGTAGTACATGCATGATTGGTTACATACATTTTGCTATGTGCGGGGTTGCATAGTACAAACAGTTACAGACACTCACTATGTGTGAGGTTACACAGCACAGTATGATCAAATACAAACAGTCACAGTTAGGTGAACTAACTAGTGTACACACAAACAGTCACATTGAACGGTCACATTTAGTTGTGATGTTGCAAGCATTAGATTTTGTGTGTGAGTACCACAAGTATTCGGAATGATCAAATATCACACTAACACGTATGATTTAAACTCGTAAGTAGTTTCCTAACTACTTCTAACATTTATTAATTTTCGGGACGAAAATTCCTTCAACAAGGGGATGATGTGACAATCCGACTTTTCGAATTAACCTCGTTAACTGAAAATAACGAAGTCACAAATAGGAAGGCCCAATAAGGCCAAGTTAGGCCCAATGAAACCGAGGAAGGCCCAATAAGACCAAGGTAGGCCCAATGAGCCCAATGTAGGCCCAATTGTATTTATGAGGCCCAATTGGGTTAACCAAGCCCAATAAGGTTTCAATTGATTCGATTGGTGAAAATCCGGCAATTCGCGGTTAACTCCGTTAACCAGAAATTAACCGAAACGATACAAAAATCGAACAAAATCAAACCTAAAGGTCTATAATCAAACAAAATCAGTTCCAAAGTGTTTAAATTTCAAAGATCAAACTTGTAAATGATTATAAGCATCAATTTTGACTTTTACAAGTCAAAATTCGGATACAATGTTAGTAAAATTCGAAATTCATATCAATAGGCAATTGTAATCGAATTAAATATGATATAATCATCACTTTAATGATTAGTAACAGTTACATTCATTATTAACACCATTAACACTTGAATTAAACTCAATTAATGGTAAAGAAGTCGAAACCGTAGCTAATAGGTAGTAAATTCATATAATTCGACCTCATTATATCGAATTGAGTATTAAATATCATCATTCGGCACTTTTAGAGGCTGATACAAACAACAAATCGATCCAAGAAGCTGTGATTAGAAGAACTCGATTGGAGGGTGGCCGAAACCCAACCCATTAGTCGATCTACACCAATTCGAAGTCAATCCAGGTAAGATCAACTCCTACAGACTCTAAAAACTCCGACTAAGCAAACCCATATGTTAATTTCATGTATTAACATCGAATTAATGGATTTCGAATTCTAGGGTTCATCATCAAAGATGTTTTGGGGGTTTCTATTACATCGTGTTTAAAAATCAAATTAAAACACACAGAAAGTTTCGAAATATTGTACTAAACGAGATACCCATATCAATTTCATATAACAAAAACGAATTGACAAAGTTCAAATTCTAGGGTTCTTGAAACAAACGATTTTGGGGATTTTGATCGAGATGGGTCCAAAAATCAAATTAAATGATACCACAGCATCAGAAGATCCCGATTAAAGTAAATCCTATGTTAATTTTATCAAAAACCTTTGAATTGGGTGTTAACCGGTTTCAAGTATTCATGTTAAGAACGAGTTAGGGTTTTTGGTTAAAAAGAACACGAAAATTCGATTAAATTGTGCAGAGTGAGTCGAAACCAATGTTGTAATGATAACCCTATGAGTTCAGGAACAATTGATTGTTAATTCGACTGATTTGAATTGGGAATCAACGGGTTAGGGTTCGGAGGTGTACAAACCCGATTAATCGGGTTATTGTGAATTGTTTTTGAATTAAACTCACCTGTGAACTCGTTGGGATCAATGGAACAATAGCCCCATGGTTTTAGGTTCTATCGGGGTCGAATCGTGGGCCAATTTGGGCTTAGTAGTTCGGTGTGAGAAAAACCAAGGGGATCCGATCCTTTGTAGATTAAAACAAATTGATATGGGATCTGTTAACGAAATCTGAACCAGAATAGATGGTAAGATGCGTGGGTTTAGAGGCGCAGGTCACGGGTTCGAGCCTAGGGCTTCACCTGTTTTTGAAAATTAAAACTATTTTGAGTTTTAATTTGTAACTCTTTCGTTCTAACTCCGTTTCGATCCGTTCCAGTTGCGTTGAAACCGTAACGAAATCCAGAACTAAATAAAATAATAAAATCTATATTTTAACCCGAAAGCGAAATCGCGTATAATTACGCTTATTTAAATAAAATCATATATGGACTATATGATTTTATTAAACGAATTTAAAGTCACGTATAGTTAATTGTGCACATTTCTAACGAGTCTAACATACGTGTGTTGACACGTATGTGATTTCAAGCACAAAACGATATTCCGAATAACACAACGTATTTCTTTAAAACACAGATTCTTCGTAGAGGATTTTCTACGCGAGTACACGAGTGTTTGATCATTCTGCAACAATCAAAGGTGCGTACACGGCCCCTTTCTTATTTTAACTGTTTTGGGGGAGAAAACATGTGCAACAAACGCTTTTAGATACATATCACTTGCATGAGTTAGCTGTTTACATTAAGTGCAAACATAGCATTACAAAGCCTTCTCTTTCGAACCGTTTAATTTGCCGGAGTGCAAAGCGTGGTAGTTGAAGATAGATCTATTGGGTTTGACAAACCTCACTTGGTAGATGGGATCTACGCAGGTGTTTGACTGACCAAACACACACATTGCTATTGTTCGTGCTAGACAATAGTGTTAAGGCAAAAACATGCTATAGCATGGCAACTCGTCAGCTTCGGTGTCGACCACTTGTGTAAATAGTTTATATGACTAGCTATCATGACTGTGCATGTGTGATTATGTTATCTACAAAATTGATATTAAAACTGCTGTTTTGAACATTGTGAATGCTTAAACCTGTGTTATGCACCAACCTTTGTGTTGACTTGATTTACATGTTTTCTCAGGACACTAAGACACAAGCAAGGACAAGCAGGGACTAGGATGTTGAGTCTCATGCATGCATTTCAGTTCAAGTGTTTTAGTTTGTTCAATTAAGACATGGAATGTTTTTGAAATTGTACTTTACATTTTCAAACCGTTACGTATTGTTATTGGTTTTAAAACGCTTCCGCAAACATTGAAACTTTGATATTACAGTTTTAGACCAACATATGTTTTGAAATTCATATAGAGGTCTTCGTTATGTCTAATGATCTGAGATCCTGGTTTGTCACGTTCCCAAACGGTATAATTCCGTTAGTTGAAAATTTGGGGGTGTGACAAAAATGAATAAAGACAAAACATCATTTCATTAATGAAGATTTGAAGTACAATGATTTCCAAAATATCATACTACTACTAAGTTCGTATAAGCACATCCCGCTCATCTAGGCATACAAAAAGTAAAGTACTGAAATGAAAAGTCTAACTAATGTGATGCAACCGTGGAGTGTAAATCTCCACTATCCGCAGGACCGTCATCCTGGTCCTCCTCGGGATCTTCATCAAGATCCTCATCAAAATCACCCTCCTCGAGGTCCTCGACCTCGAAATGGGGTCCCTGGTCTTGCTCCTGCTCAGGATCTACAATCAGCTGCTCGGCCCAAGCATCCTGGAGTATTGCTTGGTTTTCCTCGTTGGCGACCTCCACCGCAGCCAGTCGCTCGCCTTGGTCCCCGACCACTGCAGCGACTTCCCCATGTCTCTCCTCCAACTGCGTTGTCCGGTTACGGAGCCCCGTGATCTCGTCCACCACCTGCTCCCGCAGATGGTCTAGCTGCCCTCGAAGATGCAGATTCTCCTCATCCCACTCGTGCGCCCTACGGGCCTCCCGAGCTGTCCGGGCAACATGGGCCGTGAAGGCCCGCTCAAACGACACTCCAAGTGCCGGTAATCGATGCGCTCGGTTATCATCCGTCCGTAATCGCTGGAGAGGTACTCTCTCCTTGACTATCCAGTCCCACACAGTGTGAGGGTACCAGGTCCATGACCTGGCGCGCTTTGCTATGCGCACCGGCTCAGCCATCTCTGCATCCACTAGGGCCACAATATCATATACTCCCTGACGGTCCTCCTCCGTCGGCTCGTATCCATGATCCACGGGGCGTTTCCTCGGATCCCTCCTATCGTCATTATGGTCGGCCATCCTGAAATCTAAAATTAGTAAGTAATAGATAATAGCAATAATAATAGATCAGTGTGCAAATTCTGAGTGTAGTGTCTAATGTTGAGCAATGGCTATAGTCTAAGTTCACTACATGCAAACCTAGTTCTCTGTAACCAAGGCTCTGATACCGGTCTGTCACACCCCCAAATTCCCACTTGTGGTGTTTGTCCACGTGGGTGTGACGTGGCCAGAATCACAGCTCATGGTCTTATAGAACAACTCTATATGCGTTTTCACACACAATGATTGTCGTATAAGTTAACATAATAATTGCAGCGGAAATTACATATATCATAGTAGCGGAAAATATAATTGTTTTATCATGCAGCGGAAAAATAAGATGTTAGACATTACATGGTTTTAAAGTACAAAACATAAATCTAAATTGTTTATTCAAAAGACATAATATGAAATGCAATCGAATCCTATGCTCAGTCCCCTAAGTCCATTCCCTGTTCCATGTGCCTGTCAGTTACCTGAGAATACAAGTTTAAGAAAAAGTGTCAACACAATGGTTGGTGAGTTCACAGGTTTTGATATACATAGTAATAGAAAACATGTGTCATGTTGTTTATCATAATGTTAGTACTGAGCCCTAGGCTCCAAGAGTTAGTGCGTCACTACCGAACTAGACTTGTTTGTCCTTGCCTCCGCTATGTCTCGTAATAACATTGCAAGTTAGGTCAAAGTTTTGCGTGTTATGACCTCTAGTCAATATTGTGCCACACGGGGTTCGTCACACCCAAACGGATCCATTCAAACCTACCTCGTTGTTTGTACATTAACGGTAAGACTTTGTGAGGGCTTGTTACGATTACAACACTTAATGTTTGTCTAATAAACCAGCATACACATAAAAATGTTTGTATAGCAGTAACGTCTAACTCGATTCAACTAGTTTTCTCCCCCTATTTGAAAAGCTTCTAAAAAGTTAAAGAGGGGCCGTAAACTCGCCTTATAAGTGATCGATAAATAGGATACGTAAGCTCCTGCTTGGGAAGTGTGTCGGTCACCGGCTACCTATATCGTATACCATACGTGAGTTCGTGTAAGTGACCGTGCTCCTGTTCGTGTTAGTGCTCGTGTTTGTGCTCAACAGCCCTCGGTTGTTCATGTTTGCCCGTGTCGGTCCACATTGACCGTGTTTGCTCATGTTGATCCACATTGACTGTGTTTGACCGTGTCAAGTCAACGACCCATTGGTGAACCGTGTGTCGGTTGTGAATCGTGTAACATTCGTGTTAGTGCTCTTCGTGTGCAAAGCGCGCAAGTCGCGTTCATGGACAACTTACTATATATAGTAAGTTTCCATTTATGGCAAGTTTCATAACACGTATCGTTTTTAATGTTCTAGCATGCTCGTTAAGTCCTACGTGATCATGTTAACACATAGCATGTTGTCATACGGATCAAATAAGCATATAAGTCACGTTTGCATACAAAAGTTTCCTAAAAAGGAAAGTGTCTAGATTTAGCAAGATTATCATCGGAAACCATCTAACTTAGCATGCAATCATCATATCAAAGCATATTAAGTCATTTAGCAAGCATGAAACATACAAAACATTCATAAATCGACATTTCGCGAAATAAAGTTTCTAAAAATAACACCTATGACGATTTTCATTCAAATGATTATTATAAGCATATCTAAACCATCTTTATATCAAATATCATCATGTAATATTATTTAACACCACCTAAACATGCCAATCTAGGCCAAAACACCATTTATCAATATTTAGGCCTTAAAAGTTACTAAAAATAGTAACTAAGCCGAATATGACCATAATCAAGACCCAAATCATATTCTAGGCATCATAACCATCCTAATATCATTCTAATAGCAAATCCATACGCATGCATGTTTCTAATCTTATCATTATCAACAAATTGTAACTAAAAAGTTACTATAAATAGAAAGTTCATCAAAATCCACATTTTTAACCATTTTAACAAGATCTAATCATGCAATATCCTCCTAGCATCATCAATAAACACATTTGAATGATCAAAATCATCTACAATACACTAGATCATCCATGCATGCAAGTATATCTTCTATTTATGCTCAAATCATGTATTTTACAAAGACACACCACCATGGATGGTCAAGATATGTCACTAAATCATTCAATATTATTACTAATCACACTAAAATTATGAAACCCAGATTCATATCATAGAAAACTCATGCATGTAACATCAAGTGGATTGCATGTGTGATTGAGAGCTTGCATGTGTGATTGTAGGTGATTTTAAGCTACAAGGACCATCAGACTACCTTCTAATGCTTCTTGAATCACTGAGATGACGCTCAATCAGTTCCTCGGTCTCCTGGTTCGTTGGTTTGGACAAGAACAAGAAGAAGGTGATTGTGTTCGAGCTCCTAAGTGGACTCCACGCTTCAATATCCAAACCTTGAGCTTCAAAATGGCCTTCAATGGCTGCCAATGGAGGTTCCAGGTGAAGAAGACGAAGTGTAGGCGTCTGGGAATCGAGAAGTGAGGTGGTAGGGTGGCTGGAAATGATTGTGCCTTGGATTTATAAGATTTATGCGTGTTAGCCTCGTCGCGTACTGCCGAGAGGGCTCCAGATGCTCCCAGCGTACCGCGATGGATTTCGGGAGTTCAAACTCCCCGCCCATCCATCGCGTACTGCCATGGGGTTCCTAGGGGTCCATCGCGTACCGCGACGGGTCCCAGAGGAGCCCAATAGGCCCAATTTCATTGGTTTGATCCGTTCTTCTCCGTTTTCACGCTTACGGACTATCGTTCGGCCTCGTTTGAACTTTCAAGTTCAATGTTTGAGCGTTTCGTGAGGTTTCTAGGGTTTTCTTACACGATGTGCTAAACGTTCACCAACGTTCGTGTTTTCTTTGACACGTGTGTTCGTGTTGCGATAATTCACCGAATTATCGTGTTTGTGTCAGTGTTCGTACTATCATGCCACGTGTCACACTAAATTAAAATAATTGTAGTGCCACGTGTACAAATATCATTTAAATAAACATTTAAATAAAATAGAAGCTGACCTGAAATTTACGGGGTTCACAACACTCGAATTCGAGAATGGAGAGAAAATACGAGAAAGCCAACTTAATTCTAGAAATTCAACTCGAGAAGAAAAGACACGAGAACACTAATTCGAAAAAGGAAATTAAAAGGAAACGCACAAGTCGAGTTTTAAATAATATATTTTCGAACCCTTTGATCAAACTCGAGAATAATAACTTCCTAAAATGCCGAGAATTCAAATTTTGAAAACACTAATTTGCTCAATCTCGAATAAGTTTAATCGGATCTGATTAACACTCAAATGAATTCGAGAAAGACTCTTACACAGATTAAACACCCTTTTTAATTAAAAAAATTCAAGAACACTATGAACACCACCAAACAAAAATGCTATCTGTTGCAATATCGATATCACAACGAGCCACAAAACAGGTTCTTGAGGCTCTGATACCAATTGTTAGTCTCAATCAAGGATCTAAAGCCAATATCGATATAATCAACACACGTGCGAGTGCCGAATGGTATCACGTGTGTGCAAAAGACACAATAATGATGATCAAGATGAAGAACAATGCAAGAATTCTATTCCAATGCACTTGGCTTCAATAGTGCCAACTAGTACACCAAAATCAAGAGCCACGAAAACAAAGAGAGAAAAACGATAATAACAAGCTCTAACCCTAATTATGATTTGAAAGGGTTTTATATATACTCATACACGACGCAGGCATCTCGGCCCACCAAAACTAATATCAACATCAACCAAATTCGAGAAACCCAATACTTACAAAAACTCGAGAACCTAGAAACATCAAAACTTTAACGTACTCCAACAAATTATTTGATTGCCTGAATAATACTGAGTTGAGAAAACTTGAGGTTTATTTAGGATGTGAAATTCTTAAATAGTTATTTAATCATTTAAGAATTATTTATATTTTATATAACTCATTGGTTTACGAATAAACTTAATCTTTTAACCGTGAGTGATTAACCGGTTGATCTAGCCTCATAATTTATTTAATAGTCATTTCAAAAATATTAAATATCTATCAAGATGTTTTTCCCATTTCATTCTTTAACAATAGAACCCTAGGTCCGACCTTCGATCAATTCGACTAAAACCGAGTTCAATTGTATCGATAACCATAGGGCTTTTTTTCCCCATAGACAAGTATTTTGATGTACGGAAAAGCTTACGATTCGTTATGGATTAGTGAGTTCTGGTTCGAGAATCCGAGACCATAATCATGAATCTTGCAGGGTTGATTTTGAGGAAATTGGTGAATGAGTTTGGAGTGCACAAAAATATTCGTGGGTTTAAGAACCATTTGAATAGTTTAATTTGAGATTTTATACACATTTTGGCCGCCTTTGATAAACATGTTAATGATTGTAATTTTGGCAATGAATTTCGACTGATACGAAATTAACTTGGTATATTGATGGTTAGAATCACTTTGCACGTCCGAATCATTACCAAAAACGAGTTTTAACCCTCCCGAATCAGGCTGTAAACACATGAGTAGAAATGGGTCGAAGGGGGGTCCGGATCGGGTCAAAGGGGATAACCGGGTGGGAGAAATATGAACTATGGATTTATTGAATTTCTAGTCCATTGAGTTTTGATTAAGTATTCTAGCTTCTAATCTATCATATTTAGTCCCTCTATGTTTATAAAAATTTCTAAAAAAAAGATTAATAAAATTTATATAAAGACCTGATATTTGTATAAATGGATTATTTAGACATTTTATAGATAATTTTAATCAAATTTCTAAACATTCAATGTTATTTGGTTATAAAACTTATTTATTATTAATTCTTTAAATATTTCCTAATATCAATCCTTTAGGATTTTAAATAAACTTATAACTTATTTTTCTTTTTTTTTTATTATTAGTAATTTATTTTTTTTACATACACATATATAAATGTGTTTTTATGAATCAAATTGTTTATTGAATACACAGAAACTTTGTTTTATTAGAGATTAAACACTACAAAATTTAAAATTGATATATAGAAACCATAGGGATTAAAGATACAACATATCCAAGTTTGCCACCATCGTCAATTGTTCAAATCTTGGTAGGCAATGGTTTTTATTCTGTTATTCCGGATTGCCATCGCCATTCTCATCGCTGGTGGATCACAGATAGATATCTACGTCAAATACCCATCTCTGTTTTTTATATGTTTTCTCTGTTTCACAACAGATTTAGGGATTGGGTTATCTTAGCATGTGATGGGTGGAATTACCATAAATGGCGGATCCAGAAACTATTTTTATAGGGGCAAACAATTTTTAAAGTTGTATAAGGATTGGTATATAATAATTTTTTTCTTCTTCAATGATCGGCTTATGTCGAATCCGGTCGAGTCATGTTAAAAACCTAAACTTAAAATAAATTTCATGTATAAAATCATAATAAAAACAATATATCTAAAGTTGATCTTATGTCTGGCAAAATGTGTGGGTTAGGTTTGGTTGGGTAGCAGGTCGAGTTGGGTGCGAGTTACGATGAGTGCAGGTCATGATGGGTTTTAAGCTAAATCAGTTTGAGTTTAAATTAGTCATTTTAATAAACATCAATTTTGTTCAAATTAAAATGAATTGTAAATAAACAAATAGCTTAATTGAATATTTTTTTAGTAATTTTCTCATCAAATATATTATTGGTCAATGTTACTAGTTTGAATCTATTATATTCACATAGATTTTAGGTTACACTTGTTGTTATAGGTTGTCAAGCCTATTTGTTCTTTACTTTATTTTTAAAAATCTATGAAAAATAACATGTGTGGAATCTTTTTTAAGTAACTCTTTATCTAAGAAATAAGTACAAGTATCACTTAAAATATCATCACGAGTATGAATATGTAAATTTAAGGGGAGTGTGCAAAATATTAAGAGGGCCCATTAGAATTTAAATATATATACCACTGAAAAAAAATTCAAGGGGGCCAGCTGTCCCCACAACAAAACATATGTATGCCAACGATTACCATACATGTGTCTATGTTCTACAATAGATTTATGTTTGGGTTGTTTTAGCATGTGATTGAATAGTAACTTAGGTTTTGTGTTATGCTTTGAGTTATCTGATGATTTGGGATGTTTATATGTTGTGTTGTGTAATTGCTTCACCAGCAGGAAGATCAGTCCCAAGGCACACTCTAGACTGCTAGCCAAGATGAGAATGTGTTGAAGAAGTTATTAGGGAACTTCAATGGAGATTATAGGGTGCATAGATGGTAGCCACGATCCTTAGTGTAACCGTGCACTGCATTATTAGTCTCACCATCTAAAATAGTGAAGTAATTCTTACACATGTAGCTATTATCAAACCTATGCCTGGCAAAATGGGCAGGTTGGGTCAGGTGGGTAATGCCAGTAGGGGTGTTCAAATGTCGGTTCGGTTCGGTTATTAGCGTCCACCGAAACAGAAACCTTTCGGTTAATGGAATTTCAGTAACCGAAACCGAAACCGAGCACCGGTTTCGGTTATTGAGGTCGGTTTCGGTTCGGTTTCAGTTATTTCGGTTATTTTTGTGGTGATTATTTTGAAGTTATAAATTTGGTTATCAAACTCGTTTTTATTGTTTTGAATCTTTTTCAACCATACACATACATGAAAATTACATCAAATACATGAAAAATACATGAAAATATGTTCAAACACATGAAAATACATGAAAAACATTTGAAAAATACATGAAAAAATATATATCGGTTCGGTTTCGGTTATTTTGGTTATTGGAGTTGGGTAAACCGAAACCGTAACCGAATGGTTCGGTTATTGCACTATGTTAACCATAACCGATCGGTTAATTCGGTTTCGGTTATTTTCGGTTCGGTTTCAGTTTTTTTCGGTTTGGTATGCTCACCCCTAGGTAACGGGTCAGAACGGGTTCGGGTCAGGATGGATTGTTCTTTAAAAACATCAATTTAATTTAACTTTATATGTGTTATAAGTAAACAAATACTCCATTTGAATAATTTTTAGTGATTTTCTCATCAAATATGTTATTAATCATTGTTAAATGTTTGAATCCATTGCATTTACATTCTTTTTTGGTTACCCGTCTTGACCCCCATTGTGTTCAAGTGCTACCCATCTCAACCCATTCAATATTATGATGTTACCCATTCAACCCATTATATTACAATTGTTTACCCAAACCAACTCATTTCCTTTGACATGGGTAAAAATTGCCACCTCTAATCAAACCCAGACCACATACAATTCTAAGGATTTACACAACCATGTAGAACAAGGTATGTAAATAAAGGCCATGGTCAAAGATGGCTTTCTTACCAGCAACAAACCAAAGGTAACTACTATATTTATGATTAGCATACAAAAATTATATATTTACACAAGATAAAAAGAAATCCATATCATGTTAGGCATATTGTAGGCATTTCATGAGGGATTAATAGAAACATGTATCAATTTTCTGTTCTATTTTTTTACACTAAAGATTGTTAGTGTCACACCCCAACCGACGGTATTGTTCATAACATGTGACGCTAATTAAGTTTCATAATTCAATACTACCAAATTTAATACATGCTCAAATAAAGTAGTTTCAAACATAGAAAAACATAAATTAAACATTGTTTGCAATTACTACACTAGGTCCATAGTTTCCAACATGTAGCATGGATTTGTAATACTCAAACTGCATTTCCTGCAACATGTATAAAAATAGAGAGTCAACAAATATGTTAGTGAGTAGACATAGGTTTGAATATATGTAATAGATTGAAAAATATGGATTCTTAAGTCAATGGTAGAATCTAAGCATGTATGAATAAACATGTGCATGATCATACCTTTGTTGACTAGACACCCGATTCGCAAGTCAAGATTAGAATGAATGTGGTTTCAATCGCCCAAATGCCCTCTATAGGGTCAAAAGATGGAATCGCGTCACCCAATAGATCTATCATCGTTACCGTTGGCTTGTACAGTTAGTGATCATGCTAGAATATTGAATTTAGAATAGCACCCACAAAGTTTAACACATATAGCATTGAATCATACACATAGACATAGATTAGAATTGCACGTAGTTTAAGGAAATTGAATTTGAATTTAAATGATGTACACATGTTACATGTGACAACTAGTACCTGACCGCCCGACAAATCCGTACGGTATGTGAACTTACACCTATAACTATGTGTAAAAACTATGTGATAAACAGTGTGATAACAATGTTGTGAAACATATAACAGTTGTATGTATTCCAACGAGAATTGAAATATGAATATACAACAACACATGAGAAATAACAATTGTGAAAATGAATGACAAAAACATATCAGTTGCGATCTGATATCCACAAATAACAGGAATCAAATGGCTGACAATTCAGTAGGAAAACAATGTGAATTAAATCATATCAACATGAAAACAGTTCGGTTTAGTTGAGTCCGTCAGCGAGAATGTCCAATTCAAGACATCAATTGAGTATCGTTTTCGAATAATAAACTGACAGGGTGTTTTCCTGGGTGACGATTCACACAAACATGTCTGTGGGTTTAACATTCTGAACGATAACTGAAAAATAGAAAACCAAATCAGAAAGTGAAACGTACGATCGTATTCGTATAGTTAGCGCTCTGTACGAAAACGCGCGTAAGTTACGTTTTCTGACGAAACAACGAAATTAAATGATTACGAAATTTTAAAATAATGAGAATTTAATAAAATAATATTTATTAGGAATCACAACCTAAAAAGACTTAAATTAAACCATTTTAAAAAATTATGCTTAATTAACATTACGTTATGATAAATCGTAATTTAACGCGACCGATCAAGACCGAACACGCGGGTAAACACCCAGGGTATAAAATCCCATTTTTTCTTCTCTTCCTTCTTCATCCCAGCCATAATCTCTCTCTCTCTCTCTTCCCAAGATTTCGTCTCTCACTCTACTCTCCCTCTAAGCTTCTTCAACACTCCACCATAGCAAACCACCACCAAATTTCGTGTTCTTGGTGTCTAAACGACCCTCTCAACGAGTAGAACAAGGAAGTACAGAAGATCTAACCCAAAATAAGCTCGATTGGACGAAATTATAGAGAGAAGGTTCGGATTTTAAGGTTTTCTACAAACCCGACACAACCACGGTTTTAACCGGTTTTAAAAATCTCTTTTTCGACCCATGAATGATACTCATGAAAATAAAATCTCATGATGATATCATTCAACACAAGAGGCAACAAGAATGATACTCATGAAAATAAAATCTCATGATGATATCATTCAACACATTTACCAAACACTGTGCAATAAGACTAGTTCTTATAACACTTTGTTAAAGACCTTTGAGACAATAACAATGGGAGAACACATAACATCAACTAATTACTATTAATATTGTTCGTATTATATCACATCAATCATGTGTTCATGAGTTCATGTCCAGTCGTAAGTCCCTTACAAGTAAATCGTTTACCATTTATTTTGTCCGACTAAACCGACGATAGCGTAGTGGTACCATGGGTTTGACAAACCGCCGGCGATCGAGGTCGGTACGTTATTCGTAATATCATTATTGGCCGGTATCGTTTGACCGGTAACAGGGCTGAATCAGTCAGGTTTGGTAAATGACACATGGTGATATAAATCTACAGACACTGATGTAATTAAAATCCTTCGATTCTATTAACTGGTAGACTGAGAAATTGACTTTCTCTCTAGTCATATTACTAGTAATAGTTTCGTTGAAGGCACTGATTCTATGGGAACACAAATGGGATAGAGGTGAATTGGAGGCATTGTGATCTGATTACATGAGGATCACAATGGGTCCAATTTATGCTCTATACATTCAAGTGAGAACAATAGCAAAGAGTTAACCGTTACTTCTTTAATTAGAAGTAAAATCACAGTTAACTCTTAATTGGAAAGTATAATAATAAGGATAAGATTAATAAATCTATTTTCCTTAAAACATTGAGGGATTATCATAACTTAGTTCATGATAACTGATTACCCTCATACACTTTTACTCTATACTTATAAAAATGTGGGTGATGAATACATATTGTCACACCCCGCACCGGCAGGCCGGATTGTTTGTCCCGTCGGACGGAAAGGCCCCGTGGAGAGATATCGGGAATGATAATCGTGATGATCAGATTGTTTACATTGCACATGATATATAATGAGAAAAATGCTAAATAGAATAGAATTACAAAGTTAAATTACATCAGTTGTGTTCATAATTTAACAATGTAAATCTACTATCAACATCATATTTCTTCTACCTTGTATATGCACAAGATATACAAAATAACCTGTAAAATGATGTTCAAAAGTACGCAGGTCCAAAATACTAGGTCCTCTATCTGGCATCCTAGTCCAAAAGCAATAACTTCTTACTTAGACCTGTTCGTCACCTAAGAAGTCATGCAAAAAGATCAAGTCAACACATGGTTGGTGAGTTCGTATAGTTTTATTTGAAAATGAATTTGAATACCGGTCCGAATAACAACCTTAACCTCACTAACAACCACCTATACAATCCAGTCCAATATGCTTATATATAGGGCATATGTAGGGGAACAAGACCCAGCCATCGTCCCACCACATATCGAACCACATAGTATATTGTTATTAATGATAATTAAGCATTTCATCCCATACACTGTATCACATACTTGCATCGTTTGAAAATGATAACACTTGAATCGTCTGAAAATGATACCCTTTGAACACCCAAAATGACAACCTTAAGCTCACTAACAACCACCTATACTATCCAGTCAAATATGCTTATATATAGGGCATATGTAGGGGAACAAGCCCCAGCCACCGTCCCACCACATATCGAACCACATAGTATATTGTTATTAATGATAACTAAGAGTTTCATTCAACCTATAATCAATCAGTCTAGCTAGGACATCTTTTGATATACAGGATTTTATTGTTCTTTAGATCGTCCGTGGTTCGTATAGTTCTTTAGTTCTTTGGCATATGTTATCCTTGAGTATTTCCCAGATGTTCCTCAAAACTGGTTAGGGAATATTGTAAATATCATCAAACATGCGTCTGATATTCGATCAGTCTAGCTAGGACATCTTTCAAACCTGATATTGGCACATGCTATCTTTGATATTTCCCAGACAGACCATTGTAAATAGTTCTTTGTTCATAGTTCTTTGAAATAGATCGTTAGTTTTTTGACAACACACTACCGAAAATAGTACTTTGACTTGACCGTTAGTTCTATGAAATTAGATATTTGAAAGTAGTTCTTTGTTTTAGATCTTTTGTTCTTTGAAAATAGTTTTTTGTTTTAGGCCTTTAGTTCTTTGAAAATAGATCTTGAAAAATAGTTCTTTGTCTTTAACATTTGTTAGCTATTCATGATAAATAGCTAACTCACTCTTAAATTCTAAAATTAGTTTACCTAGATAAGATCTAGGACAAACATTTTACTTATAAAACATATTTTAAGTAAAAGCATTTAGGTAAATATAATCCAAAGAAAATAATTTACACATGCTTCTCAGCCCCGCGTTTGTAAAACAAAAATGTTTAGAAAAGGGGCAATGAACTCACCTGTGTTGCTAAGAATGAAATCACAACAGAATATGCGCGCTCATGGATTGTAGCTTAAGTATCTTCAACACCTGAGTTGTTTTAAGAAGATTCGAATACTATGAGTATTTATAATAGATGTAATCTAGGGTTTTGGTCTCGGTGTGCAACTATGTGTCCTAGTTTACTAATGTGTTTGCTATGATTCTCTCTAACTAGTCTAAACGTATCACCCGTTTATAACCCGTTATCCCATGAATTATCACTATTAAACCTTAGCTATATAAGGTTTATGTCAATTACATTCCAAGTCTTTTAATTAAAACATTTCAATTCATTCATTTTAAGTTGAACCATTAATTTAGAAACCATTTTTATTTAATTTAAAGGATATTTTTGATAAGAGATTTATAAATTACTTTAAGAAAATATAATTAAAACATGCTAGGCTTAGGTTAATTCCATTCGATTAACCTTAACCCGTTACTCGATCTTTGTTTCCTATGGTTCTTTGTTCGTTCATGCATATAACTCATCCTAGGTGTTCAATGAACCACCTAATGTAGTTATGTGTTTTCATGACATGTCTAAGCGTTAGCCGTTAATAGTGAAATCAACATCTATATGCTTAGTTATTGTATTGATTCGTAATGCATCTATCATCGTGTCATTAATGGTTTTAGTTTAATGAATTTCAAATGTGTTAACCAAAATGATGTCTAAACATTAATGTTATAGTTCTAGATTTGTTTAGAAAAGTGTTGATCTTATAAATCTTTAGCATAGGAGACTTACAAATTGTCACCTTTACTTGAAAACCCTAATCTTGCTTTCTTTAATTGAGTTCATGTATCTTAGACCCAATGTACATTCCACAACCCATGGTTAAACCTCATATCCCTTGGAAAACTTTTATGTTACCCTATTAGATTCCCACTTTGACATCTACATGCCAAACCGATGCATTCCTCTACGTGGGAGTCCCATGCATATGAATGACTAACCCCCTTCCCGAATAAGTAACTCAATTCGGTTTAGATTGTGCGAATGATTTCTTGGCCGAATAGGGTAGAGCGACTAAACCCTTTGGCCGAATGTAAGTTGATGCTAATGAACCTTAGACCGAATGTGGGTTGCATGTTAATGAGTCCTGGCCGAAACAGCTTGGCCGCATGAGGCTGACCGTATGTAACATCAGTGCCGGGAGCGTAACTGGAACAGTGATCTACACAGTAACATGAACGGTTTTTCAGGTATGATCTATGTGTATTACTTGTATGCTATATTCATTTGATGTTGATAAAGAACTATTTCACATTCATTTCAGAAACATAGCACAAATCCACGGTTTAACAGTCAGAAACATATCTGACAACGCAGAACCATCATGTGATTGTTAGTTAGGATCCTATTATGTATATACGTATGTGAGGATTAACAGAACAAAACAACAACGGATGTCGTTACGTGAATGCTAAATTGACAGATTATTCGTTTAGGTGACGATCTGTACGAATATATGTGTGAGTTTAATGTTCTGAATGAGGTCCAATAATTAGAAAATCAAATCGAAAAGTATAGTTGTCGTCGTGTTCGTACGGGTGACGATCCGAACGAATACGCGCGAGAACCGTACGATTCGATTAAACAATTAAATTAAATAATTTTATAATTCTAAATAATAAATAAAAAGATAATTAGTTAATTTATTAAGAATTACTACCTAATCTAAATTTTAAAATTTTTATCTTTAAAATCGTATTGTTTCGTTACAAACCGACGATTCTACGCGAAACCGAGCGGAACCGAACGAGCTCGAACGCACCCAAATGTTGAAAACATTTATTATGGCATTAAATGTCATTTCTCATTTCACCTACGAGCTCTCTCTCTCTCTCTCTCTCTCTAAACCCGTCCATCTCTCTCTCTCTAGATTTTTCTTTCACAAAAATCATCAAAACTCCTTCATTTCTTGTTCAAATTGAGCAAACTTGGTACCAAATCGAAGCCCTTGACGAGGAGAACATGAAAGTACAGCAGATCGAGCTTGGAACCCGCTGATTTGGAGGTAATGTGAGCTCAAACTTTAGTAATTTCAGGGTTTTTGACAACCCGAATGAATGACCTTAGGACCTTATTTATTCTCATCAAACCTTGATAGATTCATGTTAAAATGGGTTCTTATGAATTATTTGACTGTAAAATGAGTTGGGATAGGGGATGTTTTGTTAAAAACGTGCAAAAGAAAAAAAAATGGAGTCTCGAAACCCACGGTTGAAGATGAGACCAACCGAGAACTCATTTTCGTTGATGTCTTTGACCAAAAACACTTTGTTTGACCGAGAACACTCTAATTGTGGTACATATATATGTAACCAAGAACCCCTTTGTTCTTGGAATAATTGGCCGAGAACCCAATTAATTGTGTGAAAAGTTGGTTGGGAACCCCACAAATTTTGAATTAGGCCGAGAACACCTTAGGGGATTTATACTTGACCGAGAACTCCAATTATATTATGGAGTTGGCTGGGAAATTCCAAAGGTGACCAAGAACCTGCAATAGCCACCGAGAATACCTTCTAAATTCATGAAGATTGAAATATTCTATGGTGGACCACACATATGTTTTATTTAAATCCTTGAGGGCTTGGTCTAGGACTATTGTGTTAATGAATTTTGGTAGTTCAAAATCGTTTTTGTTTTTGTGTGATGGGACACACACACCACCGAATATAACATCTTTTATGTATTTATGAGGTTTAAGCTGATATTAATCCAAAAATAGCATAAAACATAATTAGGTTTGGGGTGCAATTGGGTGTGCTACTTTAATCCATATTACTTAAACGTTGGGTTAAAAGCATAGGCAAACTTTAAAACAAACGTTTGATCATAAACCATAGTTTAAAACTTGTCAAAGGTTTAAAACTAAGTCATGTTTTGAACGAGGTAACAAAAAGAGTTTACTTTAACTAAGCATTGGAACGGTGACATTTAGATGTCAACTACCAATACTTGGAGTTTTCACTTAAGTTGATGATCAATTGAGTTGTTCAAATGAATAACTTAATCGATAATCAATTCAATAAGGGACAATAATCAAGAATGATAACAAAGAACTATTGAGGGGCTTAGTGATTAACCCACTTGGGTTAAGTTAAGTCCCAACACGTTTAACTTATACGTTTCATAAAAAAAAAATAACTTGTATTTTACTAAAATATAACTATTCATAATATATAAACATATTTTATATGTTAAAGTAACTTAAATGATTTTCTAAATGTAAAATGTTATAATTCAAATAAGAATTTTTAGATGATGTTTTATTAAAAGATTACATCTTTTATTTAGTAAACCTAAGGTAAACAAGGTTAATTCTTTATCAGTTAAGGGTAAGGGCATGACAAATTAGAATAACTTAAAGAAATTATAGCAGCACATTAGAAAGTATATAGGACACTTAGTTGCACACCGAGACCTAAACCCTATATACGTCCAATCTAAATACTTATCGTATTCGAATCATAATAAATCAACTCAGGTGCTGAAGATACATAAGCTACAATTAACGAGCGCGCATATCTTTCGTGTTTCAATTGCATAGCAACACAGGTGCGTTCATTGCCCATTTTCTAAACATTTTTGTTTTACAAACGCGGGGCTTAGAAGCATGTGTAAATTATTTTCTTTGGATTATATTTACCTAAATTCTTTTACTTAATATATGTTTTATATGTAAAAAGGTTATCCTAGATCTTATCTAGGTAAACTAATTTCAGAAATTTCAGAATAAGTTAGCTATTCATCATGAATAGCTAACAATTTTAAAGACAAAGAACTAATTTTCAAGATCTATTTTCAAAGAACTAAAGATCTAAAAAAAGAACTATTTTCAAAGAAATAATTTCAAAGAATCAAAGTACTATTTTCGGAGGCGTGTTATCAAAGAACTAACGATCTATTTCAAAGAACTATGTGCAAAGAATTATTTTCCAAGGGTTTGACTGGGAAATATCAAAGATAGCATGTGCCAATATCAGGTTTGAAAGATGTCCTAGCTAGACTCATCGAATATGAGACGCATGTTTGATGATATTTACAGTATTTCCTAACCAGTTTTGAGGAACATCTAGGAAATACTCAAAGATAACATGTGCCAAAGAACTAAAGAACTATACGAACCACGGACGATCTAAAGAACTATAAAAGCATGTATATCAAAAGATGTCCTAGCTAGACTGATTGATTATAGGTCACATGTTTGTTGAGGTTTACAGATCTCCTTTACCACTAAGAACCACGATTGCTAGACTAGTCTACTCGAGTTGACCAAGGCCCAATTGTTAGGTCTTAGATTTTAGTAAATGTTTATTTATTTACTTATTTAAGCATTTATTGAAATGTTTCTACAAATGCTATGGTTGATCATGATTGGATGATGAACTTAAGGAATCAATAGAAATTCTAATTTGTGGAACTCAAAGAACTAGTGTGTCTATGGTGTGGAATGAAACGCTTAATTATCATTGACAACAATAAACTATGCATTTCGATATGTGGTGGGATGTTGGCTGGGGCTTGTTCCCATACATATGCCCTATATATAAGCATATTTGACTGGATAGTATAGGTGGTTGTTAGTGAGGTTAAGGTTGTCATTTTGGGTGTTCAAAGGTTATCATTTTCAGACGATTCAAGTGTTATCATTTTCAGATGGTTCAAGTAGGTGATTCAGTGTATGGGATGAAATGCTTAATTATCATTAACAACAATATATTATGTGGTTCGATATGTGGTGGGACGGTGGCTGGGGCTTGTTCCCCTACATATGCCCTATATATAAGCATATTTGACTGGATGGTATAGGTGGTTGTTAGTGAGGTTAAGGTTTCATTCGGATAGGTTATCAAATTCATTTTCAAATAAAACTATATAAACTCACCAACCATGTGTTGACTTGATCTTTTTGCATGACTTCTCTGGTGACGAACAGGTCTAAGTAAGAAGTTATTGCTTTTGGACTAGGATGCTTGATAGAGGACCTAGTAATTTTTGGACCTGCATAGTTTTGGAAGATCATTTTACAATTTATTTTGTATATCTTCTGCAGATACAAGATAGAAGAAATACGATGTTGATAGTAGATTTACATTGTTAAATTATGAACAAAACTGATGTAATTTAGCCTTGTAATTCTATTTTCATTTAGCGGTTTCTCATTATATATCGTGTGCATTGTAGACAATCTGATCATCACGATTATCATTTCTGATATCGCGCCCCGGGACCTTTCTGCCCGACGAGACACACGATCCGGCCCGCTGGCTCGGGGTGTGACAGATTGGTATCAGAGCCATGGTTATAGTGAAACATAGGTCATTTGTTTAAACGGTTTGGCCAGACTATAACCTAGGGACCCTCATGTAGAGAACACAGGACGTAGGAATTTATTTGCATTGTGTCTTCTGCATTCGATCATTGCACTAACCGATATTTTATTGGTTGTGATCAGAATGCCGCCAAGAAGACCACCTCCCCTACTGCCTCCACCACCACCGCCACCAAATTCACCTCCACACTCAGCAACACCGACACCACCTACATCTCCTCCTCCACCTCCTCCTCCCTCACACAATCCACCTGTTGACCCGAACGCAACTCATAATCTGGATCCTGCTACCGTTGCCCTGGAAACCTTACTGAGCAGCCAGCTGACTAATCAGCTGAAGGAGGTGATCCCGGATATGCTCAACTGTATTTGGAACGACAGCAACAACTCTGGTAACTCATCAGGAGAGGCAAGTGGAAATACTGGCGGTGCATCCCATTACTCCTACAAGTCTTTCGTAGGTTGTAAGCCGCCTAGTTTTAGCGGGACTGAAGGAGCCGTTGGATTAATCCAATGGATAGAAAAGATGGAGACTACTCTGGACATCAGTAGCTGTCCAGAACATCACAGGGTTCGCTACTCTACTGGATCTTTCAACAAGCGAGCCTGGACTTGGTGGAATTCACAGATTCAGGCCAAGGGAAGGGATGAAGCTATGGTGATGCCATGGGAAGAGTTCAAGACATTACTGAGAACTGAGTTCTGCCCCAAGAATGAACTGTAGAGACTAGAGATCGAGCTGTCAAACCATGTAATGAAGGGGCAGATCACATGGGTTATACTACTCATTATCACGAGTTAGTTGCATTGGTGCCAGATATGGTACCAACTTTGGAGAAACGGATTAACAGGTATGTATGTGGACTACCCGCCTGCATACAAGGTTTAGTTGTTGCAGCAAATCCTGTCACACTGGAGTCAGCTGTTAGTCTATCAGGGAAACTTACTGACCTGATGGTAGCCTCTGGAACATTGAAGAAAGAGGCCGAATCCGGCAAACACAAAGAGGAATCATCTAAGAAACCCCACCATCACCCCTAGAAGAAACAAAAGGTCATCAAGAACTACACGATGGCCACACCTCTTAACCAAGTAGCAGCTGCACCACAGAACCCTAACAGAAGACCCTACACTGGTACATATCCTCTGTGTGCCAAGTGTCAATACCATCATCCTGCTAATACTCCCTACAAGCAATGCACGGGATGTGGACAAAAGGGCCATTGGGTCTAACACTGCTGGATGACACCTAATCAAGCAGTCAACAATGCTGCTTTAGCTCTCCCTTCACCCAACAACCAGAACAATGGTGGATGTTATAATTGTGGTGAAATCGGCCATTTTTCCAAGAACTGTCCAAAGAGAGCACAACCAGCAGTGCAAGCACCTCGAGGAAGAGCTTTTGCAATAAGGGCTCCAGCTGCACGCCAAGACCCGAACGTGGTCACTGGTACATTTCTCTTACATGACTTTTATGCATCTCGTCTATTTGACACTGGTGCGGATCAGAGTTTTATCTCTGCCAATTTTTCATGCCAACTTGATCATATTGAAGAACTTTTAGACTCCCCTTATATCATAGAAGTATCTAACGGGAAACAAATCACAGTTAGTATAGTATGCAAAAACTGCCCATTAACACTTAATGGTCATATGTTTACATCGATTTGATACCGATGGAGTTGGGTAGTTTCGACATCATCGTGGAAATGGATTGGCTATCTCTCAATAGAGTGGAAGTCATCTGTTCGGAAAAGCTGCTTCGAGTTACATTAACGAATGATCGTGTATTGGAAGTCCGAGGGGTCAAGCAAAACGAAGTGTCAAAATCATATCCTGCATAAAGGCGCGTAAGTGTTTACAGAAGCAGTGTGTAGCTTTTCTGGCTCATGTGGTGGAGAAAGAGAAGGACAAGAAAAAGATTCAAGACGTACCGGTAGTGAAAGAATATCCAGAAGTGTTCCCTGAAGACCTACCAGGTTTGCCACCTGCACGACCGGTAGAGTTTCGTATTGACTTAGTTCTTGGAGCAACTCCTGTTGCTAAATCTCCTTATAGGTTAGCACCTTCAGAGATGCAGGAATTGTCGAATCAACTGCAGGAGTTACTGGATAAAGGTTTCATCAGACCGAGCTACTCACCTTGGGGAGCTCCGGTTTTGTTCGTGAAGAAGAAAGATGGATCTTTTCGGATGTGCATAGATTACCGGGAGCTGAACAAGCTAACCATCAAGAATCGGTATCCACTGCCGAGGATTGATGATTTGTTTCACCAACTACAAGGAGCTCAATACTTTTTAAAGATCGACTTGCTGTCGGGATACCATCAGCTCATAGTTCAAGACGAAGATATACCGAAGACAACATTCTGAACTACATATGGGCATTTAGAGTTTATGGTGATGCCTTTCGGATTGACGAATGCACCAGCGGTCTTCATGGACCTCATGAACCGAGTGTAAAAGCCGTATCTTGATCAGTTTGTCATTGTCTTAATTGATGACATACTGATTTATTCCAAGAGCAAAGCAGAGCATGACAACTCCTCAGGAAGATCTTGGAGCTGTTGAAGGAAGAGAAACTCTATGCTAAATTCTCAAAGTGTGATTTTTGGTTAAGAGAAGTTCAATTTTGGGTCATGTAGTCAACAGTGAAGGAATACATGTAGACCCTGCCAAGATCGAAGCAATCAAGAACTGGGATACTCCGAAGACACCGACGAAGATACGGTTTTTTTGGGTTTAGCAGGTTATTATAGAAGGTTTATCTCAGACTCCTCTAAGATAGCTCTGCCTCTCACCAATTTAACTCAGAAGAGTGAACCGTTTATTTGGGAGCAGAAACAAGAAGATGCCTTCCAGACATTGAAGCAGAAATTATGCGATGCCCCAATCTTATCTCTCCCAGAAGGTTGTGATGATTTTGTAGTATACTGTGATGCCTCCCATCAGGGACTTGGCTGTGTATTAATGCAATGGGATAAAGTTATCGCGTACGCATCGAGACAGTTAAAGATTCATGAGAAGAACTACACCGCTCATGATCTGGAACTGAGAGTAGTGGTATTCGCATTGAAGATCTGGAGACATTACTTATATGGCACTAAGTGTACCATATTTACTGATCACAAGAGTTTGCAGCATATCTTTGATTAGAAGGAACTCAACATGCGACAGCGTCGTTGGGTTGAACTTTTGAAAGATTACGACTATGTAATCAAGTACCATCCGGGTAAGGCAAATGTCGTAGCTGATGCCTTGAGCCGGAAGGAACAAGTCAAACCCTTGCAAGTCAGAGCAATGGGAATGACTGTACTGACAAGCTTACGGGACAAGATTATTCAAGCACAACAGGAATTAGTTGAACGAGGAAATCTGAAGAAAGAACTTGATTGTGGAGTAGAACGACAGTACGAAACAAAACCAGATGGAGTTATCTATTATCAGGATCGTATATGGAATCCGGCAGTAGACGAATTGAGAGGACTCATCTTTGATGAAGCACACAAGACCAAGTACGCTATCCATCCGGGTGCTGATAAAATGTACCAAGACTTACGGGGATTTTATTGGTGGCCGGGAATGAAGAAAGACATAGCCGAGTACGTAGGTCGATGCCTTACGTGTGCAAAAGTGAAGGCGGAACACTAGAAGCCGTCAGGTTTACTGGAACAGCCTGAGATTCTGCTCTGGAAGTGGGAACAAATAGCTATGGACTTCATTACTAAGCTACCCCGCACTTCCAGTGGCCATGATACGATTTGGGTTATCATTGATCGTTTAACCAAATCTGTTCACTTCTTGCCAATGCGTGAGACCTTCATGATGGATAAACTGGAGAGACTGTACATCAACGAGATAGTGGTACGTCATGGTGTACCATTGTCTATAATTTCGGATCGAGACAGTAGATTCACATCAAGGTTCTGGCAATCATTGCAGAAATCTCTAGAGACGCACTTAAATCTGAGTACCGCTTACCATCCACAATCCGACGGTGATAGCGAACGTACGATACAGACCCTGGAGGATATGTTAAGAACATGTGTATTGGATTTCGGTGGAAATTGGGACTCTCATTTGCCACAGATCGAATTCTCCTATAACAACAGTTACCATAGCAGCATCGGATGTGCGCCATTCGAGGCTCTATATGGTCGGAAATGTCGGTCACCGATCTGTTGGATGGAAGTTGCAGATGTAGAACCAACTAGGAGCCTGGAAACAACCCAGTTCAATGGAGATCTAGGGTTTTCCAATCGAAACCAACAACACCCGTGGTGATCCGAAGGTGAAGGATGAACGTTCGAAGCAAGATCGAACACCACGGGATGAGAATCGAAGTTGGACAGGCAAGAACCGCTCAAAACTTCTAGGGTTTGACACTAGAGTGCTATGGGAAGAATAAGGGCTCGGGAAAGTTAGGTTTGAATATGTTTGAACTAGTATATATAGACTGTACTCATTCGGCTGAATGAGTGGCCGAAACAACTCACTCTGCGAATGGCTTAGCCGAATAAGCTTGGTCCACCGAATGAGTCATACGGGTGACTCATTTGATCGCCCTAGTCATTCTGTAAGCGTTAATTCAGCCTAATGACTTCATTCTTAGAGTCATTCGCCCGAATGCGTCTATAAGACATATCAATTCAAAGTTAAACATGATCAAACACAGATAAATTAAAATAAACATTAAGAACAATATAGAAAGACTGATTTCATTAATATCATAAACTTTATTCATCAAGGATCATACAAAACTGAACTAGGGACATTTCGTGCACCAACATACTCCCCCCTTGGACCTAGTTCTTCATTTTGCAGCATCTTTCTTGAAATGTTTGTCTGAAATGGATTTTCAGTCTGATCCTGCATGAATCCTAAAAACAATACAGATCTGGATCACTCACATAAATTGTAGTGCTTGCTCCATGTCTTCTACATCAAAGAAAATTTGGTGTCTGTAAAGAGCTTTGACATCGCTGTGTTACAGATTCGTCAACCACATCGGGTCAAAGATACATACAGTCTCCCACTTCTTGGCTTTGCAAAGCACTATCACAGCCTCTCCAGTACGCCCATCATAATACCACCATCTGAAGCCGTCCAAGAAGTCTTGACGCATCTTCCTCAAAGGAATCTTCCTCATGATACTTGGAGGCAGCCACTTCAAGATAACCTTATGTCTGCGGTATCTGCATTGATCTCTGGCATGTATTATCTCTCTGGTTCCTGATGCTTGAAGTTAATCCACTTCTTCCTGTACTCGTACTGGATCTGTCGAGAGAACCAAGACATCCCCAAATCTCCACTGTATAACATCTTCAAACGTGCGAGCTGATTGACTTCAAAGCCTGGCAACGTCTTGAAGTCGTGGGGGGGCTTGAAATACTGAATTACGTGCTCTCTCTTGACAGCATAACACTGTAGATCATGAAAGTATGCCCAGCTAAGTATCTGACTTCCAGCCTTGTAGCCTTTGGTCCTGTAAACTTTAGTGTGAGTTGCTGGCATCTTCACAGTGCTTTCTTTCTTCAAGATCTCCCAGTATGCTTTCCAATCTTCTTTTCTTTGCTGAATGTCTTCTGCTGAAGGGTCACTACTGCTGACCCTTTCTTCAACCTTTCTGCTTAGCTCCTCTTCAGTGTGTTGTCCAAAAAGGTCAGTAAAATTTGGTAGTTCACCCTCAGCTGAAGTATACTTTGTAGTCTCTTCTTTAGTGATGTCCTCCAAAATTACTTCATCAATGTCATCAAAGATCTTAGGAGAAGGCATATCAGAAACAGGAGCAGAGGTGTCATCAATCACAACCTCATCAGGATTCAACCTTAACAGCTCAGCAATCTGCTCCTTGGTTAAGCAGTGAATGATCTCTCCTTCCTCCTTATCATAGCTGACTGAGTGCTGTATAATGCCTTGAGCGTCTAATATCATAGTCAGTGTCTCATCCAATCAACATCTCAAAGGCACAGCTTCGACTTCCTTAGTAGTTTTTGGATCTTCTGTCTGAGGAGGTGGTGGTGGAGGAGGAGCCTTAGCACTCTTGTCGTGCTTGGTTTTGGTTCGGATCTCTGTGGGAGGGAACTGCTCTTCTGCTGCACTAGACGAACTAGCAGACCCACTCCCTGACCCATCATCAGAATCATCAGAACCATCATCTTTGTCTGAATCCTCATAATCAACTTTCTCCTCATCAGACTTCTCATCTTCTTCTTCATCATCTTCTTCTTCTTTATCTTAATCTGAATCATCGGAGTGAGCTTCAGTGCCCTCTATCCTCAGAGTACCCTCTTTAAGACTCTCTGCCTGCGCGGTAAGTCGGGCGTTCTCTACTTCAAGGGTCAGGATCCGATCACTGAAACCAGAGGCAGTCAAAGCCAGCTGGTTATGCTCATCAATGTATTTGAGCAGATGCTCCTCCTATTGAGCAGATCTAGCCCATAAATCTGCACGCTGGTCAGTAACCTGAAGTAGTAAAGCATCTTGCTCACTTACCCTCAGCGTGAGCTGAGCAATAGCCTCCTTCCTATTGATGGTTCCTCTCCATCAACCTAACTAACAAACTGTTCAGTGTACTGAGTTGTTCAGTCACTGAAACAGTAGGAATGATCGTATCAACTCGTGTGATGGAGGGACCAGTAGAAGCAGTAGTATAAACAGGAGCATGAGCACTAGAGGATGTCGGAGGGGCAACAGTAGAATGCGAAGGAATAGCCCGTGACCTGGTTAGTGAAGAAACTTTAACTATTGCAGCTGATGTAACAGTGGTTGCTACAATAGTTGACAGTTCTGACCTCCTCTGTAGGACAAACCTTATCCTTCTTCTCTTGCTGGAGGGAGATGAGGTAGCCTGAACAGCGGTAGCAGCAATAGACACAGCTGCAGTGGATGTAGCAGTAGAAGTACGTGGAGGAGGAGTAGGATCAAACTCAGGAATAAAGGAGGGATCCCTGATCTCCTCAAGCTCAATCTCACTAGGTCTCCTCCTCTTCTTCACCAGCCTAGTTCCCACCATAACATTCTCAAACTCATCAGGAGTATCCTCAGAATCTGAGCTGTCAGACCCTTCTTCACCTTCAGCCTCACCACCAACATCACCTGATTCCTCTGAACCATCTCTTTCCTCTGCTTATGTAGTACCTGCCATCTCTAGTGGTGTAGATACACTGGCCTGAGTAGTAGCAATGAAATCAAGTCTAATAGTGCATCTACATCCACATCATCATCACCAGCTCCTGAACTACTAATACCAACACCACCTCCACTAACTCCAGTCTCACTAGCATCTCCAGAAACACCAACAGTAGTAGCACTAACACCAACTCCAGCATCACCACCACCCACATCACCAGCACCATCATCTCCATCATCATCACCATTATCACCTGGTACAACAATTTCCTCTATGTATGAATCTGAGTCGTCATGCCTCCACTTCCGACCACCAGGAACAATGTAATCCGGTCTCTGAAGATGACCAAATAAAGTACGAACAGGAGGCGTCCTCTCCTTTCCCCTGTATGATAGTACTCTGTTGAGAGTAATGTTGTTCATGTGCTCTACACGAATAACATATGTGCTGGTCTTCGGTAGGTTAGGCACCTGAGCATCAAAGATCTACTGGAGGAATCTAGGATACATAAGAAACTTCTTATCACCCTTCAGCATGACGTTCTACTTCATATGTGTAAACACCATCTCAGAAAAGTAGAAGGGCAGATTCAACACCAAGGCGACAAAAGCACACTGAATGGTCTCCCTCAGATCATCAAATCCACCACGCCTCGAACCCAAGCAATGGATAAGTACATGTGCTAGGTACTTGAACTGTGGAGACAGAAAATCTTTGTTGAGGATCCCAATTCCCAGGTCACCATCGTACTTGCATCGCATGAAGCATCCTCGTACAAGATAGTGATCAAGTAAAATGGGCTGGTCTGGTGCATCCTGAAATCCACATATCCTCCTGATATGTTCAACAGAAACTACCACATCATGCCCCTGCACCTTTCCCCTGATAACCGATAGCTCAACTCACAATCAATATCTGCAGATCTCCAGAAATCCTGTTGATGTGGGTGATATGGCTCATATACAGTAGATATGGCAACAAAGATCCTGGAACACTTAAGAAATGTAATAATCTCTCTAAAATGCACGGCATTCTTGGTAGCAAGGTCCAAGTGAGCGCAGAGAATGAGTTTGGGAGAATGAACTGATTCGGCCGAAGGAGTTCTATAAATATGAAATCTCATTCGGCGAATGAATCTTCCGAATGAAGTGCTTTGCCCCAATTTCATTCAGCCGAAAGAACCCTTTAAACAGAAAGTTTCATTCGACGAATGAAGCAACCTAGAGAGTTGCTTCAGTCCAGGTTGATTCGGCCGAATGACTCCTTCGCTTGAATGAAATCATTCGGTTGAATGAGCCATTCTCCTGGTTCATTCGCACGAATGAAGCTTGGCACTCATAAACACAACTCAATTTCAAATTTAACATTATGATCAGTTAAACAAATTCCATTATGAAGAGTAGTCTGGTGGGTGATGGATTCAGAGATGATTGTACATCCGAACACGCAAATGATCATCTAAAACAAATTTGAAAATATAAAATCTTTTTGTATTTTTCTGAAACAAAATAAGACTGTACAACTAACAACTAAAAACACATAAACACATATTTTTTGTGAGAAGTCTATCAAGAAAATAACACATACATCTAATCACATCAAATCAGCATTACTGAATGTTCCACTTCAGACACATTTGTCTTATGATATGATTACTAATATAATTATCCACTTTAAGCCTGACAATACATCACTTCTAAACAAATTTAATGATCACTCATATTTTCTGACAGAGTTACCCATTTTATTTAACCAGCACAGATCAATATCAGTTTGTAACTCATCTCTGCATAACTTAGTACCTAAAATCATAAATTCCATAAGGTTCCAATTTTATTATCTTTTTATATTTTTCTTTTCGATTTGTCTCTCATGTTCAACACATTCTCATGAACAGTTTCAGCTAGGTCTTTACAAAGCAATATGGCACGTATACATAATTGTGTTGACACGATTAACTTGTTCTATCCAAATGGACGGCTTCAGCTAGGTCTTTACAAAGCAATATGGCACGTGTATGGAATCGAACTTATTTTATTTTTGTAATTTCCAAGCCTAATACCAGCTTGATTTACTTTTATTTTCTTGTGATTCAATCATTCTCATCTGCATGGACGGCTTCAGCTAGGTTTTTACAAAGCAGTATGGCACGTGTACAGACTTGAATTCATGAATCATTGGAAACCTTATTAGATCCTATGATAACAGGTGTATGCTGTGATTTGAGTCAAAAAACTATTTATCACTTAGCTGGTTTTCTAAAATTGATCCCACAAATCAGACTTTCTAAGCTATCACAAATAGTCTATTTATTTTGTAAAGTCGGCCTATCAGCACATCAATCCACAATTCTCATGTGTTTTCAGATTATGCATTCACTTTAGCTTTTAAGACATGATAGGTTAACACATCACTTTTTAACAAGACTTTCTCATTTTTACAATGTTTCAATGTTTTTAGATTTTTAGATTTTAAAATTTTTTCAAATGTTTTTGGTTTTTCAATTTAAACTACTTTTTCTCCCCCTAAAAACCTAAAACAATAAAAATTAAAGCAATAAAACTAACTAATGAAAGCGATGATCATTTGTTTGTTTCAGATGAAGAAATGACTTCATCCTTTTCAAAAACACCATTAGCTGATAACAGCTATAAAAATCTGGGTTTATCAAAAGCTTTTGTGTACAGATCGGCTTTCTGGCGCTCGGTGTATAGTTTAGCAACGTCGATAAGTTTCTTTTCAAAACAATCACGTATAAAGTGATATTTTATGTCGATGTGTTTGGTTTTCGAGTGCTGGACTGGGTTCTTAGTGACAGCTATGGCGGCAGTATTATCAACATAAATAGGAGTGTTAGAAAAATGTAACCCATAGTCCCTGAGTTGCTGTTGTATCCAGATGATTTGTGAACAGCAACTAGCAGCAGCAATGTATTCAGCTTCACAGGTTGAAGTAGACATCGACGTCTGCTTCTTGCACTGCCAGGTAACTAAACGGGTTCCAAAGAACTGACATCCTGCTGATGTTGACTTGAAATCCCTTTTGCATCCGCCATAGTCTGAATCACTGTATGCAGTAAGCTCGAAGTTATCATCATTAGGGTACCATAAGCCAAGATCCGGTGTACCCTTCAGATATCGCATAATCCTTTTCACCGCAATCAGATGTGATACTCTTGGTTTGGACTGATAACGAGCACACAAGAAAGTGGCGAACATGATATCTGGCCGAGAAGCAGTAAGATACATGAGAGATCCAATCATTCCTCGGTACAGAGTGGCATCGATTAACTCCCCCTTTTCATCTGGTGTAATCACGTGATTAATAGCAGTGGGGTACCAGTAGGTTTTGCATCCGACATACTGAACCGGCTCAGAATGTCACCAACGTATTTGGTCTAATGAATGAATATCCCTGCCTCAGATTGATCTGCCTGCAACCCAAAGAAAAATTTCATCTCCCCCATCTAGCTCATTTCAAACTTGTCTTTCATGACCTTCTCGAATTCCTTGCACACGCTATCATTTGTTGAACCGAAAATGATGTCGTCCACATAAACTTGCACAAGAGTAAGTCACCATCCTTCTCTCGAATGAACAGTGTGCAGTCAATGACACCTCTTCTGAACCATTGTTCAGAAGGTGAGTAGATAGTGTCTCATACCATGCTCGCTGAGCTTGATGCAATCTATATAAAGTCTTGTCTAGCTTGTAGACTTGGTCACGATTCAATGGATCCTCAAACCCGGGAGGTTGATTGACATACACTGTTTCACTGATCACACCATAAAGGAATGCACTCTTGACATCCATTTGATAAAATTTGAATTTCTTGAAGGATGCATATGCCAAGAAGATACGGATTGCCTCAGAGAGAGCAACCGGTGCAAACACTTCATTATAGTCAAGTCCTTCAATCTGTCTGAATCCTTGAACCACCAGACGTGCTTTGTTTCGCACAACGATCCCGTGATCATCCTTTTGCACGAAGAACCATCTGGGTGAAGTATAACCTTTTGCACCTTTCAGTTTGTCAACAAGT
>SZYD01001755.1:0-30582 GCA_009363875.1 Mikania micrantha | reverse complement strand
GAAACCGTTCAGGATCGAATCAAAGCTCTACTAACTATCAAATACGTGCGGAATCCATAGTTGATATGTATAAACTCAAGAACACAAGCAATTCAATAAAAACTTCTTGTATTATCAACAAATGATTACAAGATCACTCAAACTAACAAACTTCTCACACAGAGAATTTCAGCAGATCTCTAAAAGCACTCAGCAAAAGTCTACTGAAATAACAAACACAACAACTATATATAGTTACAGACCAGACCAGCGAACCTTAGGTTCGTGAGCGAACCCTAAGGTTTGCTAAACGAACCTTTAGGTTTGACAGACGAACCTTATCAAGGTTATAGGTTCGCCGAACCTTTAGACAAAATAGGTTCGCCGAACCTGCCTAGGTTCGTGGGCCAAACGAACCTTGACAAACCTAGCCGAACCCTTTAACAAATCAAAATAAATACAACTTTTGAATAGCAAACCATTTCAAATATGCACTAACAAACTCCCCCTAATGTTTGCTATCAAAATCTTCAGTCTTTGACTTCAGTTATTTCTTCAACTTTATCTTCAATGGTTTCTTCAACTTTGTCTTTTAATCCACTCGATTCACCAACTTCACCAACCACATTATCCACCGCTCGTATCACCACCGAACGTGGTATCTTAGCAAGTCTTTTTCTGCCATCAATCTATCATCTCGTTCATCTCTTTCCTTTTGCAATTCCATCAATTCAGTATACAAGTAATTCACATCATTCCAATTACAACCAGAATGTATACGCAAAGTAAAACACATTCGTGCAATGGTCTGATATTGAATTGCCATATCTTTGTAGCTCACTCGAACATCATGAAATCCATCTTCAGCATATATCTGAGCTGAATCCAACAAAACAATATCATCTCTTGAGCAATTCACAATCCATATAGGATCAAGCATTCTTATCACCCTCCAATCATCATCTTGCTTCAATACAACACACCTCCTTCTGAAGTTCTTTCATCATAAAACCAAAACTTGAAATATGGATTCCAATCTTGTTCAACTTTTCTGAGTCTTGGTCTTTTATAACTTTGGGCTTCACATAATCTTTGAATCTTTCTCTGAACTGAGGAGATAACAAACTCCATCCAAAACGACCTTCTTTCTTTAACAAATTTTCAAAAATTTCATTGTGTCGAGTCTGAATAGGCTTTATCATTCTTAATCTTGAAAGACCTTTGCATTCAAAAGCTGGTAGACTCATCAAATCAGTAGCCTTTCCAAAATATTGACATCCATCAACCCTTTTTACTACATAACAACCTTTATCAGACAACTTCCAGGGAATGTAATGAAAATAACCATAACTAATAATCTTCCCAATCATCTTGGATTTAGATCCAATCTTGAACTTTGTGGATTGTTTAGTTAGTTGTCTGATCTTTATCTTCATACACTTCCCTCATAATCTTGAAAGAATGCAAATGATCAATGATATACTTTGTTTCATCTTGAAATTCCTTCCAGTAATCCAATTTGTCTTTTCTCTAATTGGATTCAAAGTTGAACTTGACATACTTCCAACTTCAAAAATCTTCTTCATCATGTTTAGATTCAGCAATTCTTCATCAATAACATCTTTATCAAATCAGACAAATCACTATCATCATATTCTTCAAAATCAAACATCAAATCATCATCATCATCCTTATCATCATCAAAAACAGATTGATAATCTTGAAATGAGTAGTCATCCAAAATTTCTCCTTCTTCTCTTTCTTGATAAACTTGAATCTCAACAATGTTTCTCTGCAAATCTATATCAGAATTCATTTTAAATAAATCAAGAAAAGTAGGCAGAGAATAATCAAGAATAGCCATGGGATTTTCTATTTCATCTAAGTCTTCAAATTCAACTTCAGTACAATCCCTAGCTCTATCAGAAGATACAGAAGTCAAATGAACAGCATCAGCAGTCAATATAGAAGGAGTATAAACCACAATGGCTCCAGTCACAGAATTCAAACTACCAGCACCACTCTCAACACCACCAGCACCATCACCACCAGTCTCATCATCACCATGGTAATCCAAATCATCTGGATGTTCATCAACATCAGTATCTCCATAATCAACTGCTTCTTCATCCTCTTCTTCTTCTACCTTCTCTACCTTCTCCACCTTCTCCTCTTCTTCTGCATCAATATCAACAAACACTTGATCAACTTTTGAGCTAGATGCTTCAGACTTTATGACTTTTGATTCTAACTCTTTGATCTTGAATCTTAAATCAGTGTTTTCATTCTTCAGATCAATAATATCTTCAAATTGTAGCTTAACCAAAAACTCCAACTCAGAAATTTTATCTTTCATCACTTTCTTCTCAGCAACCTCTTCTTCTTTCCACTTCATCATCAAATCCATTTGAGTTTTTTAACTCATTTAGCCCAGAACTAGAAGAAGATGGTTTATCAGCAACAAACTTTTTTTTTTCTTTCTTGTATTCTTCAATTCCTTTGAAAGCATAGACAATCTGCTTTTAAGATCTGTATCATCATAATTCACAGTAAAATTAATATCACCCAGATCATCAAGCCCTGAAAATAAGTCATCTCTAGGAATTGAATCCTGAGGAATAGAAGTCTCTGGCACTGAAGATACAGTAGTGGCTTCTACAAAAGATGAGTGAAGAAGCTACATGTACAAACTCAGGAGTTTGTACAGTAGACACATGAGTAGTAGTCACAGAAACTGAAGAAACCACAGGAAAACAAAGCAGGAACTGAAGAGACAATCACAATGAAGACACAATGGTCTTATCAGTCTTTGTCTTTATCTTCTCATAAGGCCCTCTCTTGGCCATTCTTTTAATCTTCTTTGGTTTAGAAGATTCAGGTTCATCTGGTACAAAAATAGGATCTTCTTTCTCTTCCTTCTCCTCAGCATCCTTTTCAACAAATTTTCTTTTCCGTCTCTTCACCATCTGATTTCCTTCCTGAACCATCTCATATTCTGACTCTGTATCAGAAGATTCACTTGATCATCATCAGCAGCAACAGTCTCTGTCTGCATCTCAGACATATCAACTTCCAGAGGTTCTTGAGAAGATTGTTCTTGAGATGATTTAACTTGAGAAGTAGATTGAGAAGATTGACCAGTAGTCTTCTTCTTTGGTTGTTGCCTTGGAGGAGGTGGAGGTGGTGATTGATGATCATCAGCTACAACATCTTCAGTATCTGATTCTGAATCATCATGTCTCCATGCATCACCCTCAGGTGCAACATAATTAGCCCTGGCACAATGAGCAATCAAATCCTTTTCTTGTACAGCATCCCCAGTTCTTTGATACACTCTGACTTGACCCAAACTTGAATCAGTCATGTGTTTAAGCTTCAACAAGTCTCCAACTTCCCTGGGTATCTGACCTTCAGGAAACCTCTCATCAATCAACATTTGCACAAATCTAGGATACATGTAAAACCTATCCTTAGCCTTTGTGATGTTGTCACACATATACCGAAAGATCATGCCAAAAAATTGAACGGTTTGTTCAATATAAGCGCAACCATGGCAGATCGCATCAAGTCCCTCAACTCATCAAATGTGCCTTTCCTCATGCTAAGGCAATGCAACAACACATGTGCTAGAAACTTACATTGCAATGGTAGCTTTCCCTTCTTGACTGATATGGAGTTATAATCTCCGAAGTATCTGATGCGTAGAAAACAACCTTTGATGCAACTCTCAGGTATAAGAGTTACACCATCTGGTTCACCTCCAAAATGTAATACCCTCCTAACATCAGCCTCAGTTATACGAATTGCTTGTCCAAGCACATTCGCATCAATAGTATATACATCATCAACTGAAATAATCCGAGCTGATCCCCAAAAGCTCTGAATATGTGATCTATATATCTGCACTGAACTAGAAATAGCATGATAAACCCTTGATCTTCTGAGAAACTCGATCATTGGTCGAAACTCTTGACCATTCTTGGTTGTCGGATCCAAGTGTGCACAGATATTGTGTTTGTCTCCGAAAACTAAGTTCGCCATTTCTACAAATAGAAATAAAAGAATTAGAAACAAAAAATTAAGTAAAATTAACAAAATAAGAAAAAATAAAAATTTCTAAGTAAAAGACAGCGAACCTATTCTTCTTAGACGAACCTTACTTCTAGACGAACCCTACTTCTAGACGAACCCTACAATACCGAACCTTGCAATGACCGAACCTTGTCCTGAACGAACCTTTTAAATGAACGAACCTTGTTAGTCAAACGAACCTTGACCAAAAGATTCGTTGCTTTTAAAAAAAAAAAGGTTCGCCACGAACCTATACAAAACTAACGAACCCCAAGGTTCGGCGAACCTATACAAATCCAACGAACCCGCAAGGTTCGGCGAGCCTATACAAATCCAACCCTCAAGTTCGGCGAACCTAAGGTTCGTTCAGCGAACCTGTTCATCATCCAGTTGTGAATCACAAAATTCAAAACATTTAATCTGTTAAAAAAATCATACACCTAGGTTCGAAACTTATCGATGAACAACTTTAACAAAGATGGTTTATCCAATTTTTAGATTTTAACCATATTAAATTCAATTACAGATCCAAAATTAAAAAATCTAAAAACTCTCTCAGATCTCTCAAATTACTCGGTCAAATCTCAAAATTTCTACGATATGTTCACGAAATGATTCTGAATCTATTGGTAACAATCAAAAACTCTGAGAGGTCCAAGTTCGAAAATCGAAAAAAAAATCCTTCAAGGGTTCGTCGCC
Organism: Mikania micrantha; assembly: GCA_009363875.1. Classification (NCBI taxonomy): domain Eukaryota; kingdom Viridiplantae; phylum Streptophyta; class Magnoliopsida; order Asterales; family Asteraceae; genus Mikania; species Mikania micrantha. The sequence goes on along the minus strand of SZYD01001755.1, from coordinate 25,833 downwards.
TGTGATCAATATGAAAGTGACGAACTATTTTCACGAACCCTTTATTTATATGTCACGAACCTTTCCAGCGAACCCTCTTGACGAACCATCTTGCGAACTATCTCTACGAACCCTAACTCACGAACTATCTTCACGAACCCTATCAACGAACCACATCAGCGAACCATACCAACGAACCTTACCAACGAACTCATTCAACGAACCTTACCAACGAACCATATCAGCGAACCTTCTCAAAACATGTTTTCTTTTAAAATTCAAAACAAAATTCATATTTAATTGTTCAAAAATCAAACAAATAATCAAACATTATCAATTTAACATCATATTTTTAAAGAAAAAATAAAATCTTTTTGAATTTTTAAATTTTTAGAACAACTAAAATGCAATCTAACACAATTAAAAAAAATCTTTTTGTTTGAGAAAGATTCAGACATGAGATCATATTATATTACAATTTTCAACATATCTGTTTATATTATATAACAATTATTTATAAATTACAAGCCTATAATGATTGTTAATATATTTCTCCTTTTAAATTTAATTACTTAGTAAAGAAATCAGTTTAAACAAAATTATCAAACATTTTATAATAATCCAATTACTTGAACACATCCCCAATTTGTGAATAATTATTCAAACATAAATGTTCTCAAACTTATAATATCAATTATACCTAGTCTGATCATGCAAAAATAAAGCAGAATTTCTTTTTGAAAATAACAAATAGAAAAACAATTTGAATTTGTTCAAGATCATGGAATCAAGGTTGATACTTACGTATACTCAAATGATCCAGAAAATGAACTAAACAATAATTTAAGTTTAAGATTAACAATCAGTTCGATATTCACATATACACATAGATTGTCCAAATCTTAAACAAAACCAAGAAAAACAAATTTGAATTGTCTAAAGCTAACACAATCAGGTCGATACGTAAGTATACACAAAGAATGTATCAGCCTTAAACTAAAATAAAAGAAAAACCAAATCAGAATTTCTTTATTAAAAATTAAAGACATGATCAGCTAGAAATTTGACTTTATGTTCAAGAAACATTTTGTCAGAAAATTACCACTCTTTTAGGACAAAACTAAGTACTGCATTCTAAGCATTTGTTTCTTATAAAACATTATCAAAAATTTATTCAAACTTATCTTTACTAAGTTATAAACCTATCAACACATCATTTATAGTACTTGTAATTATTTTATAAATTTTAATAATACAAACAGATATATTTCCAAATGTAAATAATGTACTATCATTTCTCACATAAACAAATCAATTTCTCAGATTTTTAATTTTTTCTTGTTTTTGTGTTTTTGATTTTTTAATGTTTTTTGTATTTTCTAAAACTATTCTCCCCCTAAAAACTAAAACACAAAAAAATGAATAAAAATCTGATGTTATTTCAATAAATTTGATTATGAAGGAAATTGAATCTTGATTACCTCACCCATAACCCTGATTCCATTTAATTTGAGTAAGTACTCAAAACGTTGTTTATCAAAGGCTTTGGTGAGAAGGTCTGCCCTTTGCTCGTTTGTGTGTATCTTCACAACATCAATCAGTTTCTTTTCATAACAGTCTCGTATGAAATGAAACCGAATATCAATATGTTTTGAACGTGAATGATACACTGGATTTTTGGTAATCGCAATCGCAGCCTCATTGTCGACATGAATCGGGGTAGTTAGGAAATTAAGTCCATAGTCTCGCATCTGTTGTTGTATCCACAAAACTTGGGAACAACAACTGGCAGCTGCTACATATTCAGCTTCACATGTAGATGTAGCAACAGAAGTTTGTTTCTTGCACTGCCATGAGACTAACCTCTCCCCCAAAAATTGAGCACTTCCAGTAGTTGATTTGGAGTCAGTCTTACATCCTCCATAGTCTGAATCACTGTAAGCATGAAATGAATAGTTATCATCCTTAGGATACCACAGACCGGTGTCTGGAGTACCCTTCAGATAACGTAAAATCCTCTTGACTGCAATCAGATGAGAAACCTTTGGTTTTGATTGATAGCGAGCACAGATACTTGTAGCAAATACAATATCTGGTCGAGATGCAGTCAAATACATTAAGCTCCCAATCATTCCTCGATATAATGTAGCATCAATTATCTCCCCCTTAATATCCGGCTCAATCCCGTGATTGGGCTGGATGGGCGTGGAAATGGGTTTACAATCAAGCATGCTAAAACGTTTTAGCACATCTTGAATGTATTTGGTCTGATGGATAAAAATACCATCATCAGACTGATCAACTTGTAAACCCAAAAAGAACTTAATGTCAGACATAGCACTCATCTCAAACTTCTCAATCATAACCTGCTTAAATTCTAAACACATCTGCTCATCGGTAGATCCAAAGATGATGTCATCCACATAGATCTGAACAAAGAGAATGTCCTTGCCCTTTTCCCGATAAAACAGAGTTTTGTCTATCTGACCCCTATTGAACCCGTGTTCAATAAGATGAGTCGAGAGGGTTTCATACCAAGCTCGAGGAGCTTGATGAAGACCGTACAGTGCTTTGTCGAGGATATAAACCTGATCCCGATGGATAGGATCCTCAAAGCCCGGTGGCTGACAAACATACACTGTCTCCTTCAATGAACCATAAAGGAATGCAGACTTGACATCCAACTGGTATACTTTGAACTTTTTGTGGGCAGCAAAAGATAGAAATAATCTAATCGCTTCAAGCCGCGCCACAGGTGCAAAAACCTCGTCATAATCAATTCCTCGATTTGTTTGTCTGAACCCTTGGACAACCAAACGAGCCTTGTTTCGAACAATTACACCTCTATCATCTCGCTTACACTTCAACACCCACCTGGTGCCAATCTTCTTTTCACCTTTTGGTAAATCTACCAAATGCCATACTCCAAGTTTCTGAACTGATTAAGCTCCTCTTGCATGGCCTCCACCCAGGCAGCTCACGCAGGGCTTCAGTTACAGATTTAGGCTCAATCTGAGAAACGAATGCAGAATGCATCCATAACTCTTGAGTCCCATGATTTCGCTCCAGCTCAACGTACAAACTCTCCTCGTTTGTAACTTGCCTTCTCGTCTGTACTCCAACAGACGGATCTCCAATAATCTGCTTCACAGGGTGATTCACATGGACTCTAGACACTGGCACTTGTGGGACACCAACTCCATGATCAAGATTTGTGATATGTTGTTCTTCATCTTGATCCTGAGAAATTGCATCTTCAAAAATTTCCTGATCATCCTCCGATGACCAGTCATCATTAACTGCTTCAGTAATGCCTTCCTCAGTTGAAGAATTATCTTCAACTTGATGAGAAACTTCTTGATCTTCAGAATTTTGTAAGTCATATAACATCTGCAAAGAAATTTCATCATCAGTAACAATAGGAGACAAGTTAAAAGACTCGAAAAGTTTATCATAATCGAATAACCAATTTGGACCTTTGCCTTCCGGTATAGGTGTATGTCGTTGAACATCCACATTATACCAGAGTTCCACAACACCCGTGCGTTTGTTAAACACACGTTTGTTTGGTAGGCTATAACCCAGAAAGAACCTTCTTCAACCTTAGAGTTGAATTTAGCATCTTTCTTGAGCATTGTACAAGGAGCCCCAAAGGGTTCCAGGTGTTCCAAATTTGGTTTCCGATTCTGAAGAAGTTCATATACAAGTCTTTTTATGTCTTTTGACTATCAGCACTCTATTAAGAGTAAAACAGGCGGTCGCTACGGCTTCACTCCAGAATGTAATGGGCAACTTCGAATCAGCAAGCATCGTTCTAGCAGACTCTATCAATGTACGATTTTTCCTTTCAGCTACACCGTTCATTGTGGTTCATACGGTGCGCTAAACTGCTGCTGAATCCCTTTAGAATCACAAAAAGCTTCCATGTTCTGATTCTTGAATTCTGTCCCATTGTCTGATCGAACCCGCCTAACCCTTAACTTGTACAAAGTCTCCAATCTGTTCACAAGCAACACAAAATTTTCATAAGTTTCTGATTTAGTCTTTAAAAATAAAACCCATGAAAATCGAGAAAAATCATCGGTCACAACAAAGCAATAAGATTCACCATCAATACTCTTCACATTAATCGGTCCAAAAAGATCCATGTGAAGGAGTTCTAATGGTTTATCAATAGAAAATACAGATTTAGACTTATGCGACCTCCTTTTCTGTTTTCCTTTTTTACAAGAAACACACACATCAGGTAATCTAAAATGTTTAACATGTACACCATCAACCAAGTGATTATGTATAAGATAATTCATTTTTCTGATGTGTATGTGACCCATTCGTCTATGCCAAGACCACGTATCCTGTTCTGTGGCCTTCAACACTAGACATGTTTCAACTTGATTTACCGTCTCCGCCTTAGCCATGTCCAACACATATAAGTCCTTATACCTGTCTGCAGTCATCAGAATACAGTCATCAGGAATTTGAATACCTTGTTTGAGCACATAACATTTCTTGTCATCAAACAACACCTGATAACCTTTATCACATATCTGTGATACACTTAAAAGATTGTTAGTTAACTCCTTGCAGGAATTGACGTTATCAAACGAAACTTTACCGTTAGTCAAACTACCACATCCAGTAATCTGACCACCCTTATCTCCTGCAAAATTAACGTAACATCCTTTCATCTCCTTGAAATCTCTCAACAGTACTAACTCTCCTGTCATATGCCTGGAGCATCCACTATCAACAATCCATCGACTGTTGATATGGCCCGTGAATGCATCCTGCATAATAAATTAAAACAAAATTTGATTAGTACCAAAAGGGATGACTCCCGCCTTTTCGGCGTTGAGTCTCCCCGAACCGCCACCTGCCGTTCGATCTTGATGAACTACTTGAAGAACCATCTTCCAAGTATTCATCATCTCTCAAATCAAATCTATCTCCTGACCTGTATCTGGATTTCCAATAAGAATTTGAGTTTGAATTTTGTTTTGAAAAATCTTTATGATAAAAGTTATCATAAAATTCATCATCAGATGATGATGACCTGTTCAAAACCTTATTACCTTTTTGTTGATTATCAAAAACTCTTCGTTTATGAAATTTTTCATCCTTAACCCAGATACACTCAGGATCAAATTTCCTGAGAATTTTCATCTCATCCTCACTAGGCTTTACCCTCCTAGGAGTTCTATCAGAATGAATTACCCGAATGTCATTAGAAGAAATTTTCTTCTTAACCTTGTGATTTGGACAATTAACAGAAATATGCCCTTTTCCCCCACAAGTGAAACACTGTCGTGTTTCTCGTGGAGTAAAAGTATGAAATCTGTTACAATTATCCATATCACATTCAGCAATGACATGTCCCTGTTTCCCGCATCTGTAGCATTTCCTTGATGACACCTTCTTTGGCTTTTCATCACACCCCTTAGATGAATCCAAAGATTTAGATGCTACAGATGGAGATTGACTCTTTTTATTCAAATCAGCGACTTTGGTTTTAACATTCTTTTGAAAATTCTTTGAAGTTCCCTTGTTTCCAACCCCACTTTGATTCACATTGTCAACAACTTTGACAGACTTTTTGTTAATCTTTTTAACAAATTTCTCTGGTTTTTTAAAAACTTTGCTTGACGTTTTGTGTTGTTAATGACTCAACAAACACAATTGGCTTAACAGTAGAAGTAGTCTTGACTTTTAGATGTGATTTTGAAACAGACTTGTTTTTAGTCACAGAGTTCCCAACATTCTTTATTTCAGATTTTGATTTGTGAAAAACTTGATTCTTCTTATCCACAGACTTGTCCTTTTGATGACCAATCATTCTTAGAATATCATCTGAATATTCTAAATCAGTGATGTCCTCAATGATAGGAGCATCATTGTCAACAAAATCACTCTCATGCTCAGATCCACTCTTCTTTAATGAAATAGGATCAACTTCTAAATCAGGCTCAAGTTGTGGCCTTGGTACAAAACTAGAAGGAGGTGGAACAGCATGAAAACCAATCCCAGAACTATCACGTGAATTTTGCAAAGCCGCAAAATAATCAATGACATATGCGGAATTCTGATAGTTTTCAAGCTTGGCTTTGTTTAATTCAGCTTCAGTTTTTGCTTCTGCCAATTCCACTTTTAACTTCTGAACTGAGTCTAAATGTACAGAAACTGCATAATTGTTTTGCAAAACCTTGATTTTCAAGTCTTCATTTTCTTTGCTAAGGTCTATTATCTTCTTATCAAATGCCTTTTCTTTAGAAAACAACTTTTTGTTTGCCTCTGTGCATTCCCTCGGATCAGAAGTTAACTGAGAATTCATTTCTTTAAGTCTATCTATCATCTCATACAAATCACTTTGTACCTCAGTCATCTCATCAATTTTCTCTTTTCCTTTGCTAGATTCTTCTTCTAAAGAAGCCATGAACGCACCCATAAGATCATCATACTTGACACCCCAATCATAACCTTCATCAGCTTGACTCACAAGTGCTTTAGACGTTGATTCCTCAGTTTTCTCTTTCTTTTTCTGATATTCTTCCTTAGGCTTGAAAGGATTCAAATTTCCCTGCTTCTTGGGATTCTTACATTCTCTTGCAAAATGACCATGTTCTCCACAGTTATAACACTGTGTTGATTTTGGATTAAATCCAAACTTTGTGTTCCGGTCAAAAGTAAATTTCTTCCCTGTTTTCTTCTCATATCTGTTAATTCTGCGAATAACACTCGCCAGCGCCCACTGAGTATCTATCAGCTCCATCTCATCCTCATCTATCTGAGCATAGTCTTCAAAAGTCAAATTGGCATTTCCAATTCTTCCAGCTACTTGCTCATCATATGCACTCACTACACATGATAAAATAGACATGTGATCTTTTACTGCTTCAACTGTTACTTTTCCCAAATTTGAAGTATTCAACTGCACTGGTGATGATGTTGATTCAGATTTTTTCTCATTGATCGGACAATGTGAACTAGAACTTGAAGATACAGAAGAACTCTGAGTAGTTTCAGAAGTTCTGGACACAAAAGCAGTCTGTATCTTTGCAGATGCAGCAGGAGGTGTAACAACTGAACCACCATATAAAGAAGGATCTTGAGTAACATTGACTCTTCTTGCTTTACGTTTGTCCTTCATTTCTTGTTCCTCCAGTTTCTGAATAAATTCTACCAAAGTCAATCCAGGTAGATTCTCTCTCAATATCAGCACCAAAGAATTCCACTTATCTGGCAATGCATCAGCTAAACAGTCTATCTTCTCATCCTCAGTATACTCAATGCCATATTTCCTTACTTCAGTCAACAAATGTTTGTATCTGGTAATCAAAGCATCTAGAGTTTCATTTCCGATGATGTTGAAATTTTCAAACTCCTTTCTGATGTCAGTAGCTTTCATTTTCTTCAGATTTGTATTTCCTTCAACTCTGGCCTTCAATGCATTCCACAAACTGTATGCAGTCTTGTGCTCATCAAACTGATGCAAAATTTGATTTGGAATAGCTTGATTTAATAACCAGTAAGCTTTCTTCTCTGAGTCATATTTCTTCCTTTCATCTACATCTAACCTTTCCAAGAGTTGATACAAATCAGTTCCAACTACCCTTGGTCTCTCATAAGGAGATAAAATCCTTTCCCATAAATTTGTATCTGTGCCATTAAGATGAGTCTCAAATCTTCCTTTCCAGTTATCATAATCTGCTAAATCCAATAACTTTGGCACTTTATTGGTACTGCCAACTTCAGTTTCACTGATTAAAATGCTTTGAAGTTTGGTATTCTGACTTGCCATAGCTGCGTACATGTCAGACATAATTTCTGAATTTGAAAGCAGCGAACCTTTTCAGATTTTGAACTAGCCGAACCTTCAATTGATCCTCAGACGAACCTTTAGACAAAAGTCTAACTCAGCCGAACCTTCAGCCGAACCTCAGCCGAACCTATGGACTAAATTTTGCTTCAGCCGAACCTTCAAACGAACCTCAGCCGAACCTATGGACAAAATTTGTCTTCTGAGCAGCGAACCCTTTAAGCAACGAATCTTTGAAACTCACGAACCTTTGCACAGACGAACTCTCAATACTAACGAACCTTTAGTTCAACCGAACCCTCAGCCGAACTATGAACAGTAATCAGCGAACCTTTGCCGAACTATTATCACAAACAAGCGAACTATATTGACGAACCTTGCCGAACCTTCATCCAACTGTCAAACGAACCCTCTGAAAACTCAGAATAACAGCGAACCTTTGTCTTCAGCAAATCACAGGTTCGTGGAACGAACCTGTAGCGCAGATTTGAAATTTTTGAGCGGGAAACTTTCCAAAACTTCAAGAAATCCTTCCAAATCTTTACCAAAACACTTCCAAAACTTCAATTGTTGTAGTTCAACAACAATTAACAATATAAACAACCTCAAACACCAGAAAATCAGTCAAAAAGAAAATAGAAAGTAGCCATTGATGATCTTCATCTCTTCAAATCTTCAAATTTCTTGAAATTCTTGAATTTGTAGTGTAGAACTTCACCAAACGCTCTGATACCACTGTTGGTTTGGTGAAACCGTTCAGGATCGAATTAAAAGCTCTACTAACTATCAAATACGTGCGGAATCCATAGTTGATATGTATAAAACTCAAGAACACAAGCAATTCAATAAAAACTTCTTGTATTATCAACAAATGATTACAAGATTACTCAAAACTAACAAACTTCTCACACAGAGAATTTCAGCAGATCTCTAAAAGCACTTAGCAAAAGTCTACTGAAATAACAAACACAACAACTATATATAGTTACAGACCAGCGAACCTTAGGTTCGTGAGACGAACCCTAAGGTTTGCTAAACGAACCTTTAGGTTTGACAGACAAACCTTATCAAGGTTATAGGTTCGCCGAACCTTTAGACAAAATAGGTTCGTCGAACCTGCCTAGGTTCGTGGGCCAAACGAACCTTGACAATCCTAGCCGAACCCTTTAACAAATCAAAATAAATACAACTTTTGAATAGCAAACCATTTCAAATATGCACTAACAGATCGAACCAAGGGTATAAAACCCTATTTTCGTGAGTTTTCTTTTGCTCGTACCTCGGATTTGGCCGGACAAAAACTCCGATCTGTTGTACTTCTATGTAGAGGGTGGTTGTAGCTTCGATTTGGCACCAAGATCTTGAAAAATGGTGGAGTTTTGAGTGATTTAGGCTAGAGAGAAGTTAGTGAGAGAGAGAGTGGCCGGAAATTGAATGTAGAGAGAGAGTGAAAGGTGGTGAAATGAGGAAAATAACCTCATTTGTTGTTTATATACCACGGGGGTATTCGGGTTCGTTTCGGTTGCTCGGTTCGCGTTTTCGTTGCGTTTCCGGAACTTAACGCGTATTTTAAGTGTTTTAAATTAAAAGAATGGTTTTAATTATTTTTGATGAGTTTCAAAATTGTAAAAATATAAAATATTATATTTTCTTAATTTATTTTCGTTCGTATCGAAATTCGTTTTCGTTTCGTCGGAACTCGTCACCATCGCGCGTATTCGTTCGAATCGTCACCCGAACGAACACTACAATGGTTTTGCTTTCCGACTTTTGTTTTCAACTTTTCAGTCATTATTTCAGAACGTTAAACTCACAGGTATGTTTGTGTGAATCGTCACCCTCACAAACACACTGTCAGTTCGCTATTCTGAAACAACACTGCAATATTGTTTTAAATTGTACTTCCTCACTGTTGGACTCAACTAAACATCCTGTTTCCACATTGTTTTCACATTGGTTTGTCGGCCATCTGATTCATGTCATCTATGGATATCAGATCGCAATCGATTTGTTCTTGTTATTCACTTGAACTTTGTTGTTTCTCTTGATTAGTTGGGTTAACTGTACTTAGGTTTTCACATAAATACTAACAACTATGGTTTATAATGAGTGTTGCACTTACGGTATTTAAGTTTAGACATAAATACATACATCTGTTTCTTGTATTTTGAATGCTGTTAATACAAGTACTGTTCACAAACATGTATTTACACATAGTAAATAGTGAAAGTACACATGCCGTACAGACTCGCCGGACGATTTGGTACTGGATGTCACAGTCTCCCCTTGTTAAAGAAATTTCGTCCCGAAATTTAAGCATCAAAGTCGGCCTCTAATTCTCGAACAGGTGGGGATACTTTGTCTTCATGTTGTCCTCACGCTCCTAGGTAAATTTTGGTCCACGCTTGGAGTTCCATCGAACCTTTACAATAGGGATACGACTTCGTTTCAGTCTCTTGACTTCACGTTCCATAATATCTACAGGTTCTTCAATGAAATGTAGTTGCTCATCAACTTGTATCTCTTCCAACGGTATGATCAATGATTCGTCAGCGAGACATCTCTTGAGATTTGATACGTGAAACACATCATGTACTCCACTGAGCTCATCAGGGAGTTTGAGTTTGTATGCCACAGGACCTATGCGTTGAGTTATCTCAAACGGTCCGACATACCTTGGTGCTAACTTGCCTTTTGCCCCAAAATGAACTACGCCTTTCCATGGGGACACTTTCAACATAACTTGGTCACCCACATTGAATTCCAAAGGCTTGCGCCGTTTGTCTGCGTAAGTCTTTTGGCGGCTACGGGTTTCTTGTAGTCTCCGTTGTATCTGGGCTATCTTATCAGTAGTTTCCTGAATAAGTTCAGGCCCAGTGATTCTATTGTCTCCCACTTCGGTCCAACAAATTGTAGACCAACATTTTATACCATAGAGTGTTTCTAACGGAGCACATCCAATGCTGTTGTGGTAGCTATTGTTGTAGGAGAACTCAATGAGTGGTAAATGTGTATCCCAACTTCCACCGAAGTCTAGGATGCATGTCCTCAACATATCCTCTAGGGTTTGAATGGTTCGCTCACTTTGTCCATCCGTTTATGGATGATAAGCGGTGCTCAAATTAACACTTGTCCCTAGGGATTGTTGCAATGATTGCCAGAACCGCGAAGTAATTCGACTGTCCCTGTCTGAAATAATAGACAATGGCACACCATGCCGTACTACTATTTCATCAACATAGAGTCTTGCTAGTTTTTCCATCTTGTACGTTTCTCTGATCGGCAAGAAGTGAGCGGACTTGGTCAATCTATCAATGATGACCCAAATCGAATCGTGTCCGCTGGAAGTGCGGGGTAGCTTAGTAATACAATCCATAGCTATTTACTCCCACTTCCATTGTGGTATCTCTGGTTGTTCCAGTAAACCCGAAGGTTTCTGGTGTTCGGCTTTGACTTTGGCACATGTGATGCATTTCCCAACATAAGTGGCAACATCTTTCTTCATTCCCGGCCACCAATAAAACGACCTAAGATCTTGGTACATCTTATCGGCACCAGGATGAACGGAATAACGTGTCTTGTGTGCCTCGTCAAATATAAGTGTTCGGAGTTCATCTACTGCCGGGATCCACACACGATCCAGATAATAAATAACTCCATCTTGTTTTGTCACAAAATGTTTCTCGGCTCCACAATTGAGCTCGCGTTTCAAATTGTCTCTTGCAACTGCTTCTTGTTGTACTTGTAGAATTTGATCCTTTAGACTTGTTTGCACGGTCATTCCCATTGCTCGAACGCGCAAGGGTTTGACTCTTTCCTTCCGACTCAAAGCATCTGCAACAACATTTGCTTTGCCCGGATGGTATTTGATCACACAATCGTAATCGTTCAGGAGCTCAACCCAACGTCTCCATCTCATGTTAAGGTCCTTCTAATCAAATATGTGCTCTAAACTCTTGTGATCTGTGAAGATAGTGCACTTGGTATCATACAGGTAGTGTCTCCAAATCTTTAAGGCAAAGACAACAGCTCCCAGTTCTAGATCGTGTGTTGTATAGTTTTTCTCATGTATCTTCAATTGCCTTGAGGCATAAGTAATGACTTTGTCTCGTTGCATCAAAACACATCCGAGTCCCTGATGGGAAGCATCACAGTATACTACAAAGTCATCATTGCCTTCTAGGAGTGTTAAGATAGGAGCATTGCACAATTTTTGTTTCAGTGTCTGGAATGCCTCTTCTTGTTTCTGAGTCCACACAAAAGGTTCACTCTTTTGTGTGAGTTTGGTGAGAGGCAAGGCTATCTTGGAGAAATTCGAAATGAATCTCCTGCAGTAACCTGTCAATCCCAAAAACGATCTGATCTCAGTCGGTGTTGCAGGCACATCCCAGTTCTTGATTGCTTCAATCTTGGCAGGATCCACGTGAATACCATCACTGTTAATCACGTGACCCAAGAATTTAACTTCCCTTAACCAAAATTCACACTTGGAGAATTTGGCATAGAGTCGTTCTTCTTTCAGAAGTTCCAAGACTGTTCTAAGGTGTTGTTCGTGTTCCTTCTCGTTCTTTGAATAAATCAGTATATCATCAATAAAGACGATAACGAACTGATCTAAGTACGGCTTGCACACCCGGTTCATTAAATCCATGAACATTGTCGGTGCGTTCGTCAATCCGAATGGCATCACCATGAATTCGTAGTGACCGTATCGGGTACGAAATGCTGTCTTTGGTTTGTCTTCCTCTTGAATCCGGAGCTGATGATAACCTGATCTCAGGTCTATCTTTGAGAGGTACTGAGCTCCTTGTAATTGATTAAACAAATCATCCATCCTCGGTAACGGGTACCGATTCTTGATGGTGAGTTTATTAAGCTCTCTGTAATCGATACACATCCTGAAAGTTCCATCCTTCTTCTTAAGAAAAAGAACCGGAGCTCCCCACGGGGAAAAGCTCGGTCGGATGAATCCTTTGTCGAGTAGCTCTTGTAATTGATTGGACAACTCCTGCATTTCTGATGGTGCAAGTCTGTAAGGAGACTTAGCTACAGGAGTCGCTCCCGGAATCAAATCGATTCGGAACTGCACCAATCTCTCGGGTGGCAGTCCCGGCAAGTCATCCGGAAACACGTCCGCATAGTCTTTCACTATTGGCACATCTTGAATCTTCATTGCTTTCTTGTCCTTCCCTATCACATGAGCTAAGAATGCGACCCATTGTTTTCTGAGGTACTTGCGAGCCTTCATGCACGATATTATCTTGACACTGTGTTTCGCTTGGTCTCCATGAATCTCCAAAATCCCATTGTTCTCCACTAGAATGCGTAGTAACTTCTCGGAACAGCTGAACTCAACTTGGTTAAGAGATAGCCAATCCATTCCGATGATGATGTCGAAATTGCCCAGCTCCATCGGTATCAAGTCGATGGAAAATGTGTGATCACCAAGTGTTAGTGGGCAATTCCTAAGTATTGTGTCTACTGTGATCTGTTTGCCGTTTGCTATCTCAATAGTGTAAGGGGAGTCTAACGTTTCCTCAACATAATTAAGATGGCATGCAAAGTCGGATGAGATAAAACTCTGATCCGTACCAGTGTCAAATAATATGGATGCATGTGAGTCAGATAATAGAAATGTACCCGTGATCACGTTCGGGTCCTATCGAGCATCAGCAGCTCCGATCTGAAAGGCTCATCCTCTTGTTGCTGTAGCCCTTGGTTGAAATCTCTTGGGACAATCCCTCGAGAAGTGACCAGGTTCGCCACAAGTGTAGCATGACCTGTTATCAGCAGCAACAGTAGTGGCTGCATTGTTGTTTCTGGTCTGAGTCCTCGGGCTCCTGCATTGGGATGCCAAATGACCAAACTTCCCACAGTTAGTGCAGTGCCTGCACTGGATGATTGGTAAATGATGATACTGGCATGTGTTGCACAAAGGTGCAGTGCCAGTGTAGGGCTTTCTGATCTGTAGTGGTGGTGGTTGGTTAATCATCGGAGCTTGAGTGGTGGCAGCAAAGTTCCTAACCACTTTCTGTTTCTTCGCCGGCCTTTTATCCGGCTTCCTTGAACTCCCAGCCTTGGCTGAGTCAGCTTCCTTCTTAAATACTCCAGAAGAAACCATCATATCTGTCAAAGATGCTGACAGAGTAACAGCTAACTCCATGGTAGTAGGATGGGCAGATATCACATGCCCTTGAATGCAGGACGGCAGTCCACCAACATACCATTCGATTCTCTTCTCCAGTGCTGGCACCACATCCGGTGCCAAGGTAGCTAACTCGTGGAATCGAGTGGTGTAGGCCAGATGCCCAGCACCAATCATGACTAGGTTGAGCAGCTCCGTCTCAACCTTCTTCAGTTCGTTCCTTGGGCAAAACTCTGCCCGCAGCATAGCCTTGAAGTCATCCCAAGGCATAGACAGAGCCTCATCTCTGCCCTAGTCTGAACTTGAGCGTTCCACCAAGTTAACGCCCTCTTGTTGAATGATCCCACAACATATCTGACTTTGTGCTGATCAGGACAACCACTGATATCAAGGGTAGTCTCCATCTTCTCGATCCATTGGATCAATCCGACAGCACCCTCACTACCACTGAAACTTGGTGGCTTGCATCCTACAAAGTTTTTGTAGGAGTAGTCCTGATGATGCCTGGTGTTGCCGCTTCCTTCTCCAGATGAGTTGGCAACGTTGTTGCTGTTAATCCGATTCATCATCTCGGGAATCACATCCCTCAGTTGGCTGGACAGCAGAGTGGCCAGTGCAATCGTAGCAGGATCCAACTGATGTGCAGGCGATGGCGGAGGTGGAGGTGGTTGTGTAGGAGAGTCAGCAGGTGAAGGTGTAGATGAGTGTGGTGCCAAGTCTTGTGGTGGTGGTGGTAGTATAGCGGGTGGTGGTCTTCTCGGCGGCATTCTGATCATAACCGAAAGGAAATCGGTTAGTGCAGTGATCAGATGCAGAAGACACATGCAAATAGAATCCAATGTGATATGATCTCTACATGAGGTTCCCTAGGTTATAGTCTAGGCCAAACCGTTTAAGTAATATGACCTATATTTCTCTATAACCATGGCTCTGATACCAATCTGTCACACCCCGAGCCGGCGGGCTGGATCGAGTTTCCCGTCGGGCGGAAAGTTCTCGGGGCGCGATATCGTTGTGATAATCTAAATGATCACATTGTTTACATAACACATGATAAATCAACGAGAAATGCTAACATGACATCAATACAGAATTACAAAGTTAAATTACATAGTCATGTTCATAATTTAACTAAGTAATTCTACCAAAAGAATCACTGTGGCTTCTATCTTGTAACTGTACAAGATATACAAAATATGATTCACTGTTTTGTCATATCAAAAGTATGCAACACAAAATGAAGCTAGGTCTTGTAAAAGTCCACTAGCTTAACCTTTGCATATGAGTGACTACACCTATTCATCACCTGAGAAAACATGCATTTAAACAAAGTCAACACTAGGTTAGTGAGTTCATAAGTTTGATAATTGAAAACCTTGATTTGTTCACATGCACAATCACAATGTTATTCCTGTTACTTGTATGATATTTGTTTCACCCGTTCACCCAATGGCCTCTCAATAGTTATATTTACAAGTAATATCTCGTCCTAGTAGTAATGCTTATATATAGGGCATATGTAAGGGAACCAAGCCCTAGCCAACAACCCACCACATAACTATTAGAACTCCACACGACTTGCAATACAACTACTTGATATCCATCTCCATTCCACTTGTTCATCTCATCTGTTGATCACCTGTTATATCATGTATAGAATAATATACTAATAAGGGTTTAGTTATCAAACCGAAGTATTGATAACACTTTTTATGTATTGAGGATGTTAGATTTATTAAATCTGGTCCTTGTATTATTCTGTAACTTGTGGGGTTAACTGATAGTCACTTTTAAATCTTAAGAGTGTAAGTTAACCAATTGTTCTTTGTTCTTAACTTGAAATGCATAGAGCCTAAAAGAAATCCATTGCAACCTTCAAGTAATCAGGTTACAATGCATCCGATTTACCTCTATCGCATTGTATTCCCATAGACCTCAACGGAAGCTATTACCAGTAGTGAAACATGAGAGAAGATCAATTTCTCAACCTACTAGTCAATAGGATCCCGCTGGATTAATTACATTATCACTGCAGATTAATATCACCATGTGACGCTTTCTAGAACCTGACTTGAAGTCGCCCTGTTACCGGTCATACGTTACCGGCCAATTGAAATTACGAGTAACATACCGACCTACTCGCCGGAGGTTTGTCAAACCTATGGTACCACCATGCTATCGTCGGTTTAGTCACGTCAAACTAACTGGTCATCGAATTATAAAGGGGCTTACATGATCAACTTGCATAAATGGCACATGATTGAAATGATATAATACAACAGTCCAATAGTAATTAATTGTAATTGTGTTCATCCGTGTTATTTGTTCTCATGGTTGTATGTTCTCATTGTTATTAACAAGGTTAAATAAGAACTTGTCTTATTATGTTATGTTAATTGTGTATGAATGGTGTTGTTATCATGAAGGTATGTTATCATGATTACCATTCCTTGTTTTCCATATAGTCACCATGTTGTCATTAAGCAGTGGTAGGAACTAGTCTTACCACCCTTAATCAACTCAGGTGGTTGATAATATATGTTCCATGTTATCTTGTAATATGTGTTGAGTTGTAAGCTAAGTGTTATAAGCACTTGTCTTATTACAATTAGTTAACTCTAGTGTTGAATGATGTTAAGAAGATGTGTTATCTTCATATCATTCTTGTGTTTTGTTCATGTCATCATGTTCTCCTATGATTATCTCAATGTTTGTTCTTGTAAGAATAATAAATGTTGAAGATATAATCTTGCAACTATATTATTCTATTGTGTTGATGAGTTATGAAATTATATTATCATAATCATCTAATTGTTCCTGTCATGTCATGATCACACAAGCATGCATACAATGATAACCGATAATAGGCAATTCAATATTATCTAAATCAAAGTATAAGCAATATGTTAAGCAAAACTTTTAAATAAATAAAAGTAAGCATGTTTCTCAGCCCCGTGAGTTTAAAATCAGTTAAGATTAAAGAAAAGGGGCATATGAACTCACCTTGTTGTTGAAATGGTTGACTTAGCTCAAATAAGAATGCACGCGCTCTTGATTGAACTTGAGTTTGTTTTGCACGATCCTGTATTGATTTCACGTTGTATTTTAACTTATAGGTATGAGTTTTTGAGTGATTGTTTGTGTGTGTGTGTTGGTGTTAGCCCTAAAGTTGGCTAACACTCCTCGGCCTTGGTCTTTATTCGGCCCTGTATACTTGTTATGTGTTTTGATATCTCATAAGTTAATGTCATAACGAAATGAGATTCTATATATAAAACTTAGGTTTTACGTTAAAGGTTGATAACTCTTAGTATCTTGTAACATAGTTTTGTATCCTCATTGTCCCATTTATCTTTGACATTTTGAAATCACTTGTTAAAACCTTTAATATTTGATCACCTAAGTGAGTTTCTTATTTCGTGTAGGCCGAATTATTAATTGGGCCGAATGTGTCTAAGGTGACCTTGCTAGATGTTTGTTCCACTGTTGGGCCGAAAAGGGTTTCATGGGTTAATACGGTATGTTGGGCCCAATGAGTCAATGTGGGCCGAATCAAATATTCATGGGCCTAACAGGTTGAGGGTCCTTTGGGCCGAACAGAATAAAATTGAATTGAGGAATGGGGTTGGGCTGTTTAAGTGCTTCGGCTGAGATAATAGGTGAGTCCGGCTACAAATCCAGCGAACCTATTAAGTTTAGTCAACTAGAGGTTCGGCCATGATGATCTAAAGAGTATAGGTTCGGTCCAGGTGACTAGGTTCGCCCTTAAGGTTCGGCTCTCATTCCATGCATGGGGTAATAGGTTCGGCAAAAGGGTTAGGTCCTCAGGTTCGTCGAAGGGTAAGGGTTGTGCATGGGTTCGTGGGGAACCAAAGGTTCGTAGGGTTTGACATGATGCAGGTTCGTTGAGTAGGTTCGGGGAGACTCCAAAGGTTCGACAAGGGCACAAGGCTCGGCGGTCTTGGGTTTAGCCGCAACAGGTTCGCAGCTGTAGTGTTCGTCCCATGCATGGTTCGGCTGTGTTAATGACTAAGGGTTCGTGACTTAGTTCTTGAGCATCAGTGAGAGTTCAGCTCGTCGTACTCATCACCACAGGTTCCCCACATGATGGGAGGTTCGTGATGGTGGTTTAGAGCAGCAACAAGGTCCGGCTAAGGGATAGAGGTTCGGCCACTCAAAGCTGGTCCAACATAGGTTCGGCCGACCTCTCCCTTGCGAGCCCCCACTGTGTAGCACCGTCATCCAACCTCAAATCATCAGCCAAGCTAAACCCGTAGTAATACTAAGTGTAGGTGTGTTCTCGAAAGTGTTAGGTTCGAGGGAAATGATGTAAGAACCAGATGGTAGCTTAGATCGAACCAAGGGTATAAAACCCTATTTTCGTGAGTTTTCTTTTGCTCGTACCTCGGATTTAGCCGGACAAAAACTACGATCTGTTGTACTTCTATGTAGAGGGTGGTTGTAGCTTCGATTTGGCAACAAGATCTTAAAAAATGGTGGAGTTTTGAGTGATTTATGCTAGAGAGAAGTTAGTGAGAGAGAGAGTGGCCGAAATTGAATGTAGAGAGAGAGTGGAAGGTGGTGAAATGAGGAAAATAACCTCATTTGTTTTTTATATACCCCGGGGGTATTCGGGTTCGTTTCGGTTGCTCGGTTCGCGTTTTCGTTGCGTTTCCGGAACTTAACTCGTATTTTAACTGTTTTAAATTAAAAGATGGTTTTAATTATTTTTGATGAGTTTCAAAATTGTAAAAATATAAAATATTATATTTTCTTAATTTATTTTCGTTCGTATCGAAATTCGTTTTTGTTTCGTCGGAACTCGTCGCCATCGCGCGTATTCGTTCGAATCGTCACCCGAACGAACAGGAGAATGGTTTTGCTTTCCGACTTTTGTTTTCAACTTTTCAGTCATTATTTCAGAACGTTAAACTCACAGGTATGTTTGTGTGATTCGTCACCCACACAAACACACTGTCAGTTCGCTATTCTGAAACAACACTGCAATATTGTTTTAAATTGTATTTCCTCAGTATTTGACTCAACTAAACATCATGTTTTCACATTGGTTTGTCGGCCATCTGATTCCTGTCATCTATGGATATCAGATCGCAACCGATTTGTTCTAGTTATTCACTTGAACTTTGTTGTTTCTTTTGATTAGTTGTGTTAACTGTACTTAAGTTTTCACCTAAATACTAACAACTATAGTTTATAAAATGAGTGTTGCACTTACGGTATTTAATTTTACACATAAATACGTACAACTGTTTCTTGTATTTTGAATTCTGTTAATACAAGTACTGTTCACAAACATGTATTTACACATAGTAAATAGTGAAAGTACACATGCCGTACGGACTCGCCGGACGATTTGGTACTGGATGTCACAGTTACCATTCAGCATCAACGAGGTTGAAAACCGGTTTTGAACCTTCTAACCATGAGAACGTGCAATAAAATGAACTTAGGAAGTCTTGGAACATCTTCGAATAAACACAGGAATTTCAAGGAGTGGCTAGAAAGTCGAACAAAGATAGTATCGACGCAAGAACCCATAGTATCGACGGTTTGAGGTGAACATGCACTTGTTCATCGAAAATGATAGGTTCGATGGATGCATGGGACGCAAGCCTCGATGATATTAGCAATTTCGGTGAATTCCAAGATCGATGAGACCAGCTCCTCATCGATACTACCAGTATCAATGCCCTAGTATCGATGCCAAGATCAAAGGTCAGCCGGTAGTATCGATGGAGGGTAAATGGAAATTTTCAAGGATGTGGCTGACCTTGTGAGTGTCGATATTATTTCTCCATGACCCAAACTTTGTGTATTAACCTTCTGAGTTGTAATCCAAGTTAGATGGGTCAATGTCTGGCAGAAAATGATAATCTTGAAGGACATAGTATCGATGAAAATGAAATGGTCGATACTATAGTAACGATGCACACTTATGTCGATATTAACAATCTCTACACCACCTCTCATAGCACCAAACCATCGATACTAGTTACTTGAGCATATCCAATTGATGTAAACTCTAAATGAGCCAAGTCCACTATCAAGCTAGTGTTAACGATCACTTGAACCTTGGAAGTCATGTAGAAAGGTTTAAGTTCTTAATCCGACTTCAAGTGAACAATACTTAACCCTTTTTTCAACTTAAACTTAGCCTAACTAAACCATATCTTATGTCAACTATAATTAAAGTTTTAAGGATATATATGACAAAGCATTCACAGATACAAGAGTTCTTGTTTTATTTATAAACTTATGTTGTGTTATGTTTGAAAATCAAAACATATCTTAGAGTTTTAAACACATAAATATTTAACCCTCTAACAATTTTACAAGACTTGCTTCATATACTATAAAGCTTAGTTTATGTTGGATATTTTATGGTTATAAGACCATGATGGATACAGGGTGTAAGTAACACAAACATTCTTTCATAAAACAAAACATAATCATACATAGAGTTTGTTAAATGTAGATATACCAAATCGACACAGGAATTTGAATACAATCAACAAGTTGGAGCATTTGGTTGTCCATCATAGTTTATTACACAACCTACCAAGGTGAGAACATAGCGTCTATTTTACTGTTTTACAACTGTTTTGGGGTGAAGCATGTGATCAAATACTTTCATTGATACAACCTTATCAAATAAGTTTTACAAGGTTCTTTCACAATAACAGGTTTTATAAACTTCTAAATTTTGAAACTTTGGAACATCAGAAGAGCAGTTTTACTATCAGTTCAACAAGTGTATTCAACCTTTCAATCTTGATCAAACATTTTAACATCGGTTCAACATTTTAATGATTCAAATATCATAATAAGTAGTCATGGTGTTCATTATTGTAAACAAACTTATACATATCAAGACACATTCATTCATCCATTCATTTTTTATCTTAATCTGTATAACGTTAGTACTGGGTGACCACAACAAGTAAAAGCTGACACGTTTGGTTACGCCAAGGCTGCAGTTAGCGTTTTAAATTTGTTTTAAAAACTAACTGCATATTGGACGCGTTTACGGCAATACGAATTTGCTGCTAAAAAAGTTTACCAGCGTAGGTCATATTGGTCGCGTTACAGCAACATGGAGTTGTTGTTGAATGATTTCACATGTTGGATGCTTTAGGCTAACTACAGATCTAACTCCAAATGTAATTTGGGAGTTGATCATAAGTTGGCATTGTGTTATGGAAAGTCATAGATTGAACATTTCCATTCTTTATACTTGATGATAGTTTGGGTTATAATTATCCATGTTACGCTTATATTATGTTTTATTCATATTATTTAAAACTTCATACTTTACATTCTAAAAAGTTAAACCTATTGTTCTCACCAACGACTTGTAGTTGACAGTTACTTTTTTTCACATGTTTCATGAAATCAAGGATAGGTACAACATGGACAACTAAGGCAACCTATTAATATATATCAAGATCAGGAACAAGCTAGGATGGATTAGAAACACACTTAATCCTTTTTGTTTAATTATCTTGTCTGATCTTTTATGTAAACAATATTTTTGATGTCGATTAGTTGTATACTTTTGGTAGTTAGAATGCTTTGTAATCAAACCATATTTAACATTATGAAACATAGTAACATTGTGGTTTTTTCAATGCTTGGTAATGATCCAATCAATCAGTCGTTACCGTGCCGTGGATTCTACACGTGGCTCAAGGTGTGATAGGTTTGTTCCAGAGAAAATGTTGTAGAGAACTAGGAAAAACCCAATAATTAATGGCCTAGACTATAACCTAAGCTACCCCATAAGACTAGGTGCTATAAGTTTGAGGATGCTTAGGATGTAAGTAAACTTGAGATAGCATTAAGTCTACGTTAAGCTTGGAGATCTAAGGGATAAAATTTTTCGAAACTATTTTCCAAACTCAAGGAATTTAGGGTTGAGATTCTATAATCTTAGGACCCGAACAAAATTCCTCAATGTGTAATCATCAAAGGATTTCAGAGGCAAAGATCTGTATTCTTAGTATGTTTAATCCGAAGTTCTCAACATGTTAACATAGTTGGAACTTCACAAGTATGAATCTGTATTAACTAGTATTCCTATCTGGAAGTTTTCATCATAGAATCTAAATACTCAATGATGCATTTATTGATGGACTGAAATGAATATTTTTGGACACAAGAACAAGAAAACTGGAAGTTTTGGTTACAGGTAAACCAATACTATGGTTTTCAAAATCGTAGTCAATGAGACATACATAAACAATCGTAAACATTCGTGAGCTGAGATCCAAACTGCAAATACAAACAACGGCCTAACTCTGACATACTGAAGTGGTGGTGGGCTCGCGATTGGCTTGATCCTACGTATTCGCTATATTTAAACTAACTTCCGTATGACAGGGTGAATTCGGCGTGACTATTTGAAGCGGAGATATGGGTAAACAAGAATCATTAGAACACTACTCAATCGTATGTGAATCAACCATATGAGAATCAACCATTATGTGAATCAACCATTAAGTGAATCAATCTTATGTGAATCAACCTTATGTAGATCAACCTTATGTAAATCAACCTTATGAGAAACAATCCTATGAGACTCAACCTTGTGTATAAACTTTATGTGTCAATCTTATGTATGAGAACATACTTAGATCGGGTGGATCATACATACTTTGTACATTTCAACCATAGCTCATCACACCAATCTTGTTCATACATGCTAAAATAATTGGACATGTAACCACTGCTAGTACATGCCAACATAGTACATGCAAGCTAAGCTTAAATGCACAATTCGTTTTGTATCATTCACTATAGGTCACACAATCATAACTTGTAGATGAATTGCATATTCATCATTACAATTGAATGATAATATTAGTAGTATGAGAATATTACTAACTTTATCTTGTAATTCAATTGTATAACTTCACGTTACTGATCCACTTGTGTCTTTCACTTCGTAGAATGCCTCCTCGACGTAATCCTCATGGCGTGGGTATAACAAGAAGAAAAAATGAAGAGATCAAGAAGATTGCCCGAGTGATCACCTTACATATGAAGGAGGTTATCCCGGGTATGGTTGCTGATATCACCAACCACATGCGGGGAAATGGTGATGATTCGACAACGAACAAGTCAAACACTAATAACACCGAAACTGCTACCTTTGCTTTCAAGCATTTCAATGATGCCAAGCCTCCTAAGTATGCTAGTATTGAAGGAGCTATAGCCCTACTACAATGGCTTGAAAGCATTGAGGACATCCATGACTTCACTAGGTGTCCTAAACATCTTAAGGTCAAAATGGCCTCAAACGCTTTACAGAACGGCGCTCTTACCTGGTGGAACGCTAAGAAGAACACCAGATGTCGAGAGGTTGCTTTGGCCTTACCATGGTAATGCTTTAAGAAGCTGCTTGTGGAGCAATTCTTTCCTCGCCACGAACTGAAGAAGCTTGAGGTAGAGATGTGGAGTCTGGATCAAGACAGTTGAGAAAAATGCAAAATACACAACCCGTTTTCAAGAGTTGTGTATCTTAGTTTCACACTTGGTTACTCCTGTATCCTGAAATAGAAGTACATTGAAGGACTGCCCTAGTGATAAGGGAAGTGTTATGGGAAGTAGCACCACTACTATAGTGGCGGCTATTCATCTTAGTGCAACACTAACTGAGGAGTATGTCAAAGCTGGACTGCTATACAGGAAAGGCTCTAAAGGAGTCAGGCTGAAGAAACCAGAAAGCTTGAGCAACAACAACCGAAGAAGAAAAAGCAGAAGACAATCAAGAACTATGCAGCCACTACTATAGCTGCTCCAAGACAAGTTGCACCAATCAATGTTTTCCCACAAGCTGCCAAGGCTAGAAGCGCTTATACTGGCCCATATCCACTATGCCCAAAGTGTCGGTATCATCATCTCCCTACCCTTCCATGCCGACAATGTACAAAGCGTGGAAGGTACGGACACTTGGTGGCAATGTGTCATGCCACAACTTTTGCTGGCACTAATGGAGTAGCGGTTCCTCCCATTACAGGTGGGAAAGCCCGTTACAACTGGGGGTAGTTGGACACTTCAGAAAACCAGTGTCCTCGTCTCAACAACAACCCTACTGCTACCGTCACTTCTTGTGATTTTGTCATCAGAACCACTGAAACACGTGAGGAACTGACGGTTATTACATGCATGTTTCAATACTATTTGATAATGGTGCAGACAAAAGTTTTGTCTTGAAACATTTCTAAAAATTGTAATAAAGAATTATATTTATTAAATAAATTATGACATCATTTGAAATTTTCGTGTATAAGAGTCTACACACATACACACATATATTTTTCTTGTGTTATGTATAATCATACAAGTATGTATACATATATAAGAATATAAAATATGTATGTATGTAATTAAGTATATATGTAACTATTTAAAATGATACAAGTAAGAAATAAAAAAAGAAACACACACACACACAGATATATATATATGCTTAAAAAAAGTTTATTTATTTATAATAAGTCCTATATGATTTGGAATAAATAACTTAAACAAATGAATAAGTTTTAATATAAAATAATATTCACAAGAATTTTTTTTTGACATTTATAGAACTTTAACTTTAAAACTAGTTTATATAAACTTTAAAATTATATAAATATATTTCTTTAATTATATAATTCTAAAAAAATGATAAAAACATCCATAAATATATAAATACTTTGTTTATTTTAGTTTATATAAAATTTCAACTAATTATATTACTTAAAACATGGTTAATAAAGATTAAAGGGGCTATAGTTGCCAAGTTTATAACTAAAACTTGAAAGAAAAACCCCAGCTCCCATACCCGACTCATGCCCGTTCGATCAACCCAAAACCACCACAGCTCATTCGAAGGTGATTACAGCTCGATTGATTCGTAATAGGAAAGGATTTGAACTCGTTAACTGATTCTAATCAGTAATTAAACGAAATTACAACTGTATCAATCAGAAATTGTTTCTAAAAAAGGAGATATTCCACTGATATTCAAATCCATTCAAAACAAGTATAAAAAGCCAATTAATTGAACACACAATCTCATTGTATCATTCCAAAAGAGTCTGTGCACATCAAAGCAACTCAGGAATCAAGAATCAAGACCTGCAAGTTGCGTTTTTGTTTGAACTCGTGCTCTCAATCGAAATCAGTCAACTAGCAAAAAAAATTAGTGATATATGCATCCTTAGACTTTGTTTTGAACCACAAACAAAAGCCCTATGATTTCGAGAACCATCGGATCGATACTCGAAGGGAATTTGAGTTCAAAGATCTAGGGTTCTGGTTTCTTAAATTGATTTAGGGAAATTGAGTTCGCATATAATAAAACAATTTCGAATGGATCTTTGTCGCGACCAAGTGCCTAGTTCAACTGGTAGATGCGTATGGATTCAGGGTATAGGTCGCGAATTCGAGCCCGCTTTGTGGCGTTTTTTTTACATTCTCACAATATCTTTATATTTAACAAGTTTAAAAACCCAGAAAAAATTTATAAAATTATATAAATCATTATATACTGTTTATATATTCTGAAAATTTATAAAAGGTTTGGAATAATATTTTATTATTAATTTTTATTTAAGTTAACTAAAATATATATAAAAATCATTTTTAGCTTCCAAGAATATGCAAATATTCTACAAATTCTAAAAATAATTTTCAAACATTCTAAACATTCTTGGATTACCAGAATAATATTATAAGTTACTTTTATAATAATTTAATAATAATTTTATAAAAGTTTACTTAAACGAAATTAAATTTTAAAGTGTCATTATTTTATAATTTATCATTCAAGCAAATATTTTTCTAAAATATTTTAAATAAATAATATATACACACATGTTTCGATTTT
>SZYD01001754.1:20000-28771 GCA_009363875.1 Mikania micrantha | reverse complement strand
TTCTAGCCGCACTTAAAAGCCGAGTTCTCTACCGTTGAGTTAGCAACCCAAATAGAAAAGGGTATGTAGATACAATCAGAATAAAACAAAATGATTAAATCAAAGCATTTATCTACGAAATAAAAAAAAATAGAAAAAAATTTTCTAATCTATTTGGAACATAAAAATGACTAAATTAGATGAAAAAATAAAAAATTTCCCGATCAAAAAAAGAAAGAAATGTAAAAAATGCTCGACCATCCGCTATTTCTATGTTATCCACTTTTTAATCAAAAATCCGAGTAGCAAAGCTAATCCAACGAACCCATCATTTGAATCAACAGGTAAAAAATAAAACCTATGGGACGGAAATCAATAGAGCTGCTTATCACGATGAATTATATTTGTTCGATACAATATTGTCAATATAAAGGTTAATAAAAGAATACGATGAAAAAATACAAGAACTAAAATTGAAATAATAGTAAAAAAACTTGTGTTGGATTGGCACTGCATATGCATATATACTAAAATTTTTAGTTTAGATGAAGAAGAAATAAAGAAAAAGTAGAAAAAGGATTTATGAAATCAATAGTGTATTGAATACATATATAATAAGTCGAATAAAGAACTTCGATTCCTTGTTTCTTACTTGGTATTAGAGTTCGAATGAAAACCACCCGATTGCAGGTAATGCCAGAATTTTCTATTTTGTAAGTATCCATCAAAAAAGGTTTCTTTATAAAAAGATTCTATAAAAGCAATGATAAATAGATACGAATAGAGCAAGAAAAGAAGGAAATAAAAAAACATAGTATAGAAAAGATATCCAAAATGATATAGAAATCACTATCCTATCCTTAGTTTTTATTTCCTTAATTTAATTGAATTTCGTTTGATTAGGGCAAAGTGCCTTAAAAACCTCTGCCTTTTTTAAAATATCCTGAACAGTTCCTGTAGGCTGAGCGCCTTTTTCAAGGAAATAGAGAATAGCGGGAACGTTTAAATAAGTTTGATTCTTGATAGGATCATAAAAACCCACTTTCCGAAGATCTCTTCCTTCTCTTCGAGATCGAACATCAATTGCAACGATTCGATAGACGGCTCATCGGGATAGATGTAGATGAAAAAGAACCCCCCCCCCCCTAGAACCGTATAAGAAGTTTTCTCCTCGTACGGCTCGATAAAAAATGATTCGAGGTTTTGTCTATGGATAAAATTAGAATAAATAGGAAAGGAATCCGTAAAATCAATTAGTCTATAATTTAACTCATAGTCATTTTTATTTAGCTTCCTTCCTGAAAAAATCATTTGTACTCATAACTCAAGTTCAATAATTCTCAAATATCTTAAATAAATAAAGATTTTTCTTTTTTTGAGTGGTCTTTAACCCCCCTTTTTCGTCTCGTTTAAAATATCTTTGGATTCTTTATTTGGATCCGTGAGACAATTGAAGTGGTGTTTCCTTGTTCTGGGATCCTTTATCTTGGTTTTAAATCATTGGGTTTAGACATTACTTCGGTGCTTCTTAATCCTTTCAAAATGGTAGCAACATACCCCTTTTGTGATTTCTTTCTATCAAAGAATAATACCGATGGTTGATTCGTGCGCGATACACTGTGGATCGAAAAAGTTTTAGCCGTTCCAACAAATTTTTGTGAATTGAAAATTTGCTCGAATCGGGTCCTTTCGATTTCTATATCAAAGATATACTTACGAAGTTGTTCCAATTTATTGATTGGCATTAACCCTAGATCGTTGCCCCTGAGAAATTAATCAATACTTTCTACTCGAGCTCCATCACGAACTATTTACATTACAACCCAATAAAAAAAAGAAGGGTTCTAGTAGAATAGAAAAACGACGTCGAGCCAAGAGCACCTTCATTCCTATATAAAATGGTGGATGTAAGAATAAGAATCCACACCGGATCGTGTCCTTCAAGTCGCACGTTGCTTTCTACCACATCGTTTTAAACGAAGTTTTACCATAACATTCCTCTAATTTGGAACCAGTATGGAATTGATTCAATTATGGAATCATGAATAGTCATTGGTTCAGTCGGTACAGAGACATAGTCATTTCTATTCTTTTTTCTTATCGACATAGACAAGAAATCTTTTTCTGAAGAAATATTAGCAATACCCCGGCTTTTTTGTATGAATGGAACTTTTTCTATAAATCTCTATATCAAAAAAAAGTCTAACAGAAATATCCAGAAATCTAAATATAGAAATCACATAACTAACAGAAATCAAACGGATAAAGAAATTCTATTTGACTCTGCCTCTTCAAGTGACTCAATAAGATAGACTAACCCATTCCAACTTCCCAAAACTTCCCAAAGATTCAATCCATAAAGAATCATTACAAATCTTTATACTTGAAAAAGTTTCTTACTTCTACATCATTATTTGAGCCAAGTTTTACAGTAAAGACTCCATTTAATTATCATAAGAAAGATCATTTTCTGTTTCTTTTCGAATGGAATTGTCAATGATGTAAAGCAAATACTCTAAATAGATCGAACAATAACAAGAAATATCATTGTTAAATATTTCAATTTTAATATTTTAGGGATGCAAATGATTTTTCACAAAAATAGAAAGACTTTTTGTCACTGAAATAGGATAACAATACATACCTATAGGCGAAGCACTTCCTCTTTTATATGTATTTTCATATTTTGTTTAACCTGAGGTTAAGTAATCTTTCTACAGATCTATGTCCCATCTTATCTTTATCTGGATCACAAAAGGGTTTAGTTACTTTTGCATGTTATTTGAACTCGATTTAGTTCAGTTTGTGAAAAATCCAGATATGATTCCGAAAAGAATCATTCAAAATCAAAAAAGAAAGAGGAATAATATTCTATCCAATATTAGACCTTGAAACAGAACCTTGTTGAACAAAAAAAGAAGTATTCGGATACAAGGGATATGCTCTGGGACGGAAGGATTCGAACCTCCGAATAGCGGGATCAAAACCCGTTGCCTTACCGCTTGGCTACGCCCCATTTCTATTTTTATTGGACCTAATACTAATAAAGAATAATATTGGTATTAAGTGTTCGTCAATTCCAGCTAACTATCTATAGAAAATCTTTCTTCTTTATAGAATTGATTATAGATTCATTGCTAGGATTTTGACATGTGTATATCTAGAATTCAACTGAATTTATTGATCATTACATATAATTCAATTAAGATATTGTATGAAAGTATGATTTCTTCTATTCTCCTTTGAGAATTGGAGGATTTTTGATTGAGTGGAAAAAGAAAGATTTTTTTGTCTACCTTACTTTCTTCATTTTTCCTTATATCAATAACTCAATCAAAATGCAATTATCTCGACGAAAAAAAATGTCTGTTATGCTTAATATCTTTAGTTTGATCTGTCTTAATTCTGCCCTTTATCCGAGTAGTCTTTTCTTCGCCAAATTGCCCGAAGCCTATGCTTTTTTGAATCCAATAGTAGATGTTATGCCAGTCATACCCCTGTTCTTTTTTCTTTTAGCCTTTGTTTGGCAAGCTGCTGTAAGTTTTCGATAAGATCTTTAATAGTATCCTAGAAAATTCATGATTTATTCGAAAAAAATGATAACAATTGATAAGATCAAATAAGTCTGACAGTATGAACCTTCAATTCAAACATTGAAATTCTCGGATAGCCGCGAGAAATTCGGCTCGCCCCATTTCCCGATTTGAATCCCTTTTTTGGCGAAAGGCCTTATTGGCTTAGGGTCGCTTATAATATCTAATTGTGGGTATGAAAGTGATTTGTGGTAATCAAAGACGCTTATTAAAAATTTCAACTTCATTTGAATTTCTGAACATTCTTTTCTATTTATATAATTCATTTCTTGGTGTCAAAATAGGATATGTGATATAAAAATGGAGGATCTATTATCTTTTCTTTTCTCGTTTTTCTTTTTCAAAAAATGATCTTGGAGGTTGTGTAATGCTTACTCTCAAACTTTTCGTTTACACAGTAGTAATATTCTTTGTTTCTCTCTTCATCTTTGGATTCCTATCCAATGATCCAGGACGTAATCCTGGACGTGAAGAATAAAATAAAATTTTCGTTTTTCTTGCTTGATTTTACAATTTTCTTAATATTTTCTTTTAGCTATTCCACACATTTAACTAGGAAAAAAATAAGCAGGGGTTTGCTAAATTTGAAATAAAAAAATAGAAAGTCATCAACGGAAACGGAAAGAGAGGGATTCGAACCCTCGGTACGAATAACTCGTACAACGGATTAGCAATCCGCCGCTTTCGTCCACTCAGCCATCTCTCCCAATTTAAAAAGATAATTACTATGTTATATTACACATCACGTAAGGATTAAACAAAGTATTTCTTTCACATTCTTTATCGCGTTATTATATAATTAGCAATTTCATTTAGATGCTCGAAAGATCCAAATAGAAAGATAAATAAAGAAGACCTTCTTGCTTTTATTTTGTTCGAAGTGCTCTTTTGGCCTGGCCCGGTCAATACCCAGCCGGGCCTTTTTTTGTTCCAAAAAATTGACTTTCTTTTTTATTTATAGGCAACATACTCTAAATAGCCAATTTGGTATCTGTGTAAAAATTTCCGTTCTGGGGTTTACATATACTTATCATTTTTGTTATAATGGAAATTGAGAAGGATTTTTGATTCAAAACAATCAATTAAGTATGTATCAATTTGTATTTTCTTATGTCATTAGGCAAACCAAATTTGAGATTCAAATCCAAGAATCATTCACGAATTCTCAGTCAACGAATAGTTAATGGTTCCCGTTTGTCATCAATTTTGGTTTTTTTAAGTGAAAATAGACGTTTTCTTTTTCAATAGAAAAATGAGGGGAAGCTTTTTGGCATTGTGTGTTTTGAGATACTATACAATCAATCGAAGGGGTAGATCAAATACAATCAAAAGGGGAAAAAGGGTTTCTTTTCTAATTTTTCTCAATTTAGAAAAAGGATTAAAAAGGGATGCAAGTACAATAAACTAAAATTTAGTAATCCAACCCCAAAAAGGAAATTTTGATCCTATTGTGTATCGTTTTGGCGGCATGGCCGAGTGGTAAGGCGGGGGACTGCAAATCCTTTTTCCCCAGTTCAAATCCGGGTGCCGCCTCATCAACAAACGAATCGAAATCTCTTATTCTGTTCTGTTGATATAACTCAACCAAATTTTACCCAGCAGAATAAGGGGACTGTTAATACTTGGTTGATTCTAAACATCCGTTCTGGGGATTTTGTAAAGAAATCTTTGAATACAAAATGAAAAGAATCCAAAATGAAAAGAAAGATTCTAATGGTCGAAGCAAGATTTCCCGATTCCTTTCTACTACTAATGTAATGTCTAGTCTTGATTGGATAGCCGGCAGATCCTTTAATTACTAGTTGGGGGAAGTTCTTTCTATACTGTAATTTACATATATAGACTCGCGAGAATCTCTGAGTGTTCAGGCATTCAATCACTATTAGATTGAGATGGATAATTTACTTTTTTCTAGAAAAGAAAAAGCGGAAAAAATTTTTTTTGAAACCCCTCGTCAATAGTATAATATACTATCTCTCAACTCCTTCAGAGAGACAATCGGGAAAGGGTACGTATTAGATCAAATAGGAAAAAGTTTGTAATAGATAGCAATTGATCTATTTTTACTTTGAAGGGCAAGAAAAAAGGAATGGACCCTCTTATTTTATTACTAGATGTTCCATTAGTAACATTCCTTTGTAGTGTGATTGTTTATTTTACTTGTGTTTAGTCTTTCCCGATTAGAAATAGAATTTTTTGAAATGTATTGATTTGATTGGTTCATCAATAGTGTTCAGCCAGAATCCCTTTTTGACTATGGACCATTGATTCTACTATTATTAGTGAGCAATAATGGAATAATTCTATCATATAGATAAGGGACATAATTCACATGGATATAGTAAGTCTCGCTTGGGCTGCTTTAATGGTAGTCTTTACATTTTCCCTTTCACTCGTAGTATGGGGAAGAAGTGGACTTTAGAAGCACTCCTAATTTAGTTGAGGAATGAAACGGTATCAATTGTTTTATAGATCGTTCTGCAACGCATTTTTGATTTGAATTGAAAAAAAGATCTTCATTTCGAAATTCCATTGGATTCTAGTGGATAAATGTATTCTATAACAACAAAAAACAACAAAACAATTATTTCAGATTCATCGGAATAAACAGATGTATCAAAGAAATAGAATTGGATCCTACGTCAATTCCATATATGGATTAATAACTACATATATTGAAGATAGAAGCTAATATAGTATACCAACTTTATTAGAAACAATTTGATACGCTACTATAACACTAATAGAGAGTATGGTAAGTAAGAAATGAATTTCTTACTTACCATACTCTCGGATCTCATAGAATACCGACGATTATAGCCTGTTGATTTCATTTAAGACGAAAAAATAGAATACTTTTCATTTGATTTCTTCAACTATTGATAAGAATTCAGAAGTCAAGTTTCATTTAAAGTAATTAATCATTTTGACTGACTGTTTTTACGTAAATTATAAGTAGAAAAGCAGTAGGAACTAAAATGAACAGTGCAGTAGCAATAAATGCAAGAATATTTACTTCCATAATCTCATCGTTTTTTTATTTCACAATAACTCGGGATTTAATCCCATAGAGATGATAAATCTTTCACCTGTCAATTCAATGAATGCATTACCTATCGATGATCTTGAATCGGATCATGAATAACAATATCTGAGCTATTAAATTAATTCGTCGTCGAGAATTGAATAGTATAACATACGAACATCTTTTATCCATACCGAATCCAAGATTGGATTCCCGGACCAATCAAAAATTCCTTTACTTTATTTATCCTTCTTTTCTGTTCTTTCTTTTCTATAACCTACCTTAGGTCTTCTTTATAAAACCATCAAACGAAACGAAATCTAACCACCCGTCCGAACTACAAAACTCCAACAAACAATACAAGCGAAGTGGAAAAATAGAGTAATTAGGTTCTAAATTTTAATGATCTAAATTTCTTTGGAAGACAAAGAAGTATGAGAAAGATGAGTCGCGGGAGAAAAGATGGAATATTCTATCAACTTAACTAGTTTAGTTATTTTGATTTTAGTTTAGGGTTTGTTCTTTCTTCGACAGAATCCTGAAAAAAAGAAGGGAAACCCCTTCGGAATTCAATTATGCTCCCTGTCCCTTCTTTCACAGAAAATGGAGAGGCGAATTGATGTACTTATTGGATCCGTCGGGACTGACGGGGCTCGAACCCGCAACGTCCGCCTTGACAGGGCGGTGCTCTTGCCTATTGAACTACAATCCCAGGGAAATAAGAAGAGATCTAGCAGAAATTTTGGACTCTTTTTTATTCTCTCGTATCAGGTATTTCTTAAGAACAAGAGTGTTCTACCATCTGATAGTAGATTGACAAATTGTTGGGCCGAGCTGGATTTGAACCAGCGTAGACATATTGTCAACGAATTTACAGTCCGTCCCCATTAACCACTCGGGCATCGACCCAACGCCTAATTCATTTTAGACGTTCCATAATCAACTTCCTTTCGTCTCCCAGGCAGATTTGACAAATACATATCACTTGATCTAAAATACAAAGTCCCACTGAGTAGACTATTAGAAGGACTTGACAAATATGGATCACTTGATAGAAAATCCCACTCCTATAGTCTTGAGTCTTGGTACACCCCTAGAGGGACTTGAACCCTCGTTTTCTCCGTGAAAGAGAGAGGTCGTAACCACTGGACCATAGGGGCCTATGGCCATCTTGATTCATAAATCAACTAGAAATAATAGGTCCCGGCCACCTTTAGGAAATAAAAAAGCACTAGAAATACAATAGGTAATAAGAAAAATACCATAGGTAATTAATGCCTAAGGCCACCTTAACTTAATATAACTCAGGCCGAGAGCCCCCCTTTAGGAGATGAATCAAACCGAAAAACTCGTTAACTATTCTGGAGGTTAATGGTAATCAACCTTTACCATTAAATTACAACCTTGAAACTTGATTTCATTGGTCTTTCTCGTCTTTCTCTCTCTCATTCACAAAGGGTTCTGCGTTGGATCCAATCTCCTTTACTCTCCAGTGGATTCAAGGTGCTTTACCAAAATAGGATTTGACCACTTAAATTATATTGCGCCCTAAGGCATACTGTCAATTGACGACAGGACAGGAGGGCAATATAACGAAAGAAGAGAGAAGACGGAAATATAGATTAGGTATATCCGCGCATTAACTTAAGTTAATAAATACAACATTCATCTAGTTTTCTGGTATTCAATATTCAAGTAGATTAGAATTTCAATACCGTTATACATTATAATATAAGAAACTGAATCAGTTTTGATATTCTAAAAAAAATCCCAAAGCAGAGTAAGCCTAAACGGTAGAATTCTGTTTCTAGGACTGTTTTATCAATTCCGTTCCGGTTGCATCTCTTAAAATAAGTTCAGTATCAATTTTTATTTCACCTATCTCATAGATTCCAGTCAAAGATTCATAGAATCGAAATTCCATCATTGCTAGATCTATAGGATTTTCTTTGATGGATAATGAGCCAGCCAAAATGGTATTTTTTTTTATTCGATATGGATGAATATAAATAACTGACAATTTCAAAATAATCCGGGATAGACGCAATGTCCACAATACCTGGATTTAATCAGATACAATTTGAAGGATTTTGTAGGTTCATTGATCAGGGTTTGGCAGAAGAGCTTTCTAAGTTTCCAAAAATTGAAGATACAAATCAAGAAATCGACTTTGA
>SZYD01001754.1:0-17500 GCA_009363875.1 Mikania micrantha | reverse complement strand
ATGACGACTCGATCGATAATAATTATAGGGAAATAAAATATTTCCTGTTTTACAATTTTGAAACTCATCATAAATAATTTAAAGCAAAACTATTTTAAAGTTAGACGCGTAAACCATAACACGCGAATAAATAATAAAACGCGTAATATTTATGAGTTTCGATAAATAAATTAGGAAATATAACATTTAATGTCATTACTAGAAATAACCACTTCCCAAACACATAAAATATAACCTTTTATTTGGATTTCGTAATTATACGCGTTACGATCCGGAAACGCGTCGGAGACGAAAACCGAGCAAACGAAATGAACCCGAATACCCTCGGGGTATATAAACGATGAAAGAACACTTTTCTTTCATTTTTACACATCTCTCTCTCTCTCTAGCTCTCTCTCCCGTCACCTCTCTCTCTCTAAAATTCTTCATCTTCAACCTTCAAGATCTCATTCATTTGGAGACGAAATCGGGCGTTCTTGGTGTCCACGAGAAGCTCTCATCATCCTCTTTAAGGAAGTACAACCGATCTGTAGATTTGACCAACCGATTTCGAGGTATGGATGTTTAAAGGTTCGAATATTTAGGGTTTTTACTCATTTTATTGTGGTTGTCCGATCCACACACATATACACGATCGGTTTGGGATCTTGGTGCACGAAACACACATTTAGACAACCTTCTAACATGAATGTCGACCCAAGGAACAACCTTACCCGGATTAGAGCTCGAAAATGGTGTTGTTGCAGGTAGGGTTCGTGAGTGAAGCTGGAAAAGATGGGGCGGCCGAACCTTTTTCCAGGTTGAGATGCAGGGAGCCGAACCCTTCTTGCCTAGCGAACCCTTCTGTAGGCCAGCCGAACTAGTAGCGAACCTGCCATGTTACACCAACCACCGAACCCTAGTAGTGACGAACCCTGTAACGAATTTACTGATGACCTGCAACGAACCCTGCACCAGCATGGGGAATTTCTGCAACGAACCTGCACTGCACCTGCACCGAACCCTAGTTCACGAACCCTTAGGCGTTGAGCGAAACTTTATGTTGTGTTAGCCGAACCATGGGAAGAGACAGCTGGTCACGAACCCATGCATCAGGAACGAACCCTGGTTCGTTGGTCACCACAGCCGAACCCTAAGTGACATAGTGTTAGCCGAACCCTATTCCAGGAACAAACCCTGCTTCATGCAGGCGAACCCTCGACCACGGTGTATGTTAGTCGAACCATATTGCACAAACCACCGAACCCTTTTAGTTCATCATGTAGCCGAACCCTTAAAAGGTTCGCTGGTCTGATGATATCCTGCAAACCGAAATTCGAATTTGGGCCAGCTTCATGTCCAACGCATTCTAAAGGGATCCACGATCGATATTGGGCCCAAACAATCACAACATTTAATTAGCCCAACATTCTAACCGGCTTCTATAACCCAATCGGCCCAACATTATGGGTAAGTCCAGTTACACGTAATTAGGCCCAACCCAAATGTCTAACTCATCTTATTCAATGCGGGCCGTTTGACTACAAGGTCTAAGCCCAATAACCTATCTTCGGCCCATATGGGGGTGTTAATCGGCCCATGTGTTGTAATGACCCAACAAGTTCGAGTTTAACTCACTAGGAACGAGATTGGTTCTAGACTTGACTCACACGTAGCTTGTTTAACTTAATTTGGCCCAATAACTAAGGATGATCCGTTGTACATTTGATTAAGTTTAATATTAATCAATTGGGTCACAAGAACAAGTTAGGCCTAACATAAGGCCACAAGATCTAAACTTCAATAAAAACAATGCTAGGATTAATTACCGATCTAATTTAGGATATTCTAGCACCATTATCATATGGGATCATTATAGGGGTGATCATTCTCTTAGTCAAACACAAGTGAACCTCTTTAAACTAAGATATCAAAGGTCATGAAGAGAATTACATTCGGGATGGAAAACAAGAACCTAAAGGTTATGGTTTGACTTAAATGTTAACACCTAAACCATTGGGAATTTCAAAGGCATGATTAATTTAAATGGTTATTTACACCATCTAGTTTAATGACTTAATAAGCAAACAAGAGATCATTTGAAAATCAAAGTTTACTAAAGGGCCCAAGAATGGCCCAATGGGTTTAATATAAGCCCATCATGTTTAAATTACATTTTTCTTAAATTAAATATGTTTTTCATAAAAGAAATTATATTATGGACCTTACCAATATAATTAAATGATTTTTCTAAATAAATGATTAACTTAAAAGGTAATGAATTGAAAATGTTTTATTTAAATACTTTAAATGCTTTATGTGGGATTGGGTTACTAATGGGTAATAGTTTAACTTAGATAGAGGAAATTCTAGAAACACACTAGTAATCTAGGACACGTAGTTGCACATCGAGACCAAACCATAGATACGATAATTTCTGTAAGTACTTATCGTATTCGAATTCTTTAAAATAACTCAGGTGCTAAAGATACTTAGGCAACAATCAAAGAGTGCGCATATCTTTTGTGGTTTATTGCACGGCAACACAGGTGAGTTCATTGCCCCTTTTCTAACATTTTTGTTTTAAAACGCGGGGCTGAGAAGCATGCGTAAACTGTTTACTTAAATTGTTTACTTTAATGCTTCTAAATTTATATGTTTTACATATATATAAATGTTATCCTAGACCATGTCTAGGAAGATTTTATGCAGGTTTATTAACTGATTTACTTATATATTAAGTGAATAATCAAGTTAAACTAAACTTTTCAATAAGTCAAAACAATTTAAGGAATCAAATCAAACATTTTGACAAAACAAGTGGGTGAATTCAAGGAATCAAAACAAACATTTTGACAAATCAAGTGGGTGAATTCAAGGAATCAAATCAAACATTTTGACAAAACAAGTGTGGGACATCAAGACATCAATAAAACAATCTTTGCAAAGACAACAATCAATGTTCTACAAACCAAGTGTTTGTTGAACAATGAATCAAGTGTACAACCGATCAATGAATCTTGTATTCTATGATCAACACATCAAGTACATCTTGTGACAAAATCAGACGATCATTAAATCATTTTTAAGGGATAGTATGGGAAATATCAGAGATAACATTTGCCAACACATTGAATTCAGAAATCCTATATTTCAAGAAGTCCTAGCTAGACTGATTGACTTGTAGGTCTTATGTTTGATGATATTTACAGAATTCCCTAACTACTAAGTACCTAGATTGACAGACTAGTCTACTCGAGTATGACCATAGGCCCCAATCATAAGGACTTAGATTTTATTAAATGTTTATTTATTTATTTAATTAAGCATTTATTAAACTGTTTCTACAATTTCTGTGGTTGATCACTATTGTGATGAACTTAAGGAATCAACATAGATTCCAAATTGTGGTATTTACAGGAACAAAGGATTGACGAATCATTGGGTTAAAGGTAGGGGTAAAATGCTTAATTATCATTAACAACAATGTCCTATGCGGATTAGTATGTGGTGGGACGGCGTCTGGGCGGGGTTGTAGCCCCGACTCAGGGGTATGCCCTATATATAAGCATACCGATCTGGATGATACATGTGATGTTAATGAGATTAAGGTTGTTACCCGTGGGTTAAACAAAGGTTTTGTGAGAACATTTGAGTCATTGTGAACAAGAGTGTGTAATAGGTAAAGATGCTTAATTATCATTAACAACAATGTCCTATGCGGATTAGTATGTGGTGGGACGGCGTCTGGGCGGGGTTGTAGCCTCGACTCAGGGGTATGCCCTATACATAAGCATACCGATCTGGATGATACATGTGGTGTTAATGAGGTTAGGGTCTTTACCAAAGAAGTTTTCAAATCATTTTCAAACACTAAACAATATGAACTCACCAACCATGTGTTGACTTTTATTTTTGCATGACTTCTCAGGTGACGAACAGGTCAACTGAAGAGTTACTTCTTGAATTAGGTTATCTGATAGAGGACTTAGTTTTTGGACCTACATATTTTGAAGCATCATTTTACAGTTTGTTTAACATATCTTGTGCAGCTACAAGATTGAAGACTTATGATGTGATAGTGGGTTTACATTGTTAAATTGTAAACTTAACTAATATAATTTAACTTTGTAATCCTATTTTATTTTAGCAAAGTTTCTCATTTATATATCATGTGCAATGCGAACAATCTGATCAATTCGATTATCATTTCGATATCGCGCCTCCGGGAACCTTCCGCCCGTCGGGGAAACCCGATCCTACCCCGCCGGCTCGGGGTGTGACAGATTGGTATCAGAGCCATGGTTATAGAGAAACATAGGTCACTTATTTAAACGGTTTGGCCTAGACTATAACCTAGGGACCCTGCATGTAGAGAACATAGGAATTAGGAATTTACTTGCATTGTGTCTTCTGCATTCAATCATTGCGCTAACCAATGTTCTGTTGGTTATGATTAGAATGTCACCAAGAAGGCAACCATCACCGCCTCTACCTCCACAAGAGACGGACCCAGCCGTTGAGGTAATTGCAACACTGATCACTGAACAGTTGGTGGCGATCCTCCCTGGAATCATCACCCGGATCAGGAACAGTGAGGAATTTACCAGGAACTTCCCATTTCTGGCTGCAGAGAAGAAGGAACCGGAAGAAGGAGAAACAAGCAGGAAGCGAAAACGGAGTCGTTCTAAGAAATCAAGAAATCCTGAGATCTGCACCGAGGCCATTCCTCTTCGTCAGATGGCCTTTGCTCCGGAATCAGAGAATCGTAGGTGTTACACTGGAAAATCACCCCTTTGCACTGACTGTCACTATCACCACCGCGCTGAAATCTCATGCAAGCAATGCATCCATTGTGGCAAGACGAACCATTGGGATCACCAATGCAAATCATCAATGGAATTAGTATGCAAGCCAGAGGCTAGCAAATTTCCTTATGTGCCACGTGCGGTCTCCACCATGCTAAGAATAAACTGTGCAAACATTGTCTGAACTGTGGAGGAAAGGGACACTGGAGTCGTGATTGTAATAACCCTCCGACTCATAACCAGAATCCTGGAAACACTAAATATCCCCTTCCTCGACACAGCAAAGATTGTTATGTGTGCGGATTTTCCGAACACACTGCTCGAGACTGCCCTGTGAGGATATCTTCTACAAATCCTGCACCTTCTAAGGGAAAAGCTTCCCTCTATTTGTCTTGTCACTACCATGATCTGACTGAACTTTCGTGTGTACAATGCACGCGTTGTGGAAAGACGGGACACTGGATGCAACAGTGTCAGTCACCAATAACCTCTACTCCTCGTCAATATTTTGGTGCATTTCCTAAATGTGGCAGATGTGGTTTCCATCATGGTGAGGAGAAACCTTGTAAACACTGTCTGAATTGTGGTAAATACGGACACTGGATTCAACAGTGTCGGTTTATTTCCACTAGGAAATGGGAACAAAAAGCGAGCACCTCTACTTCCCCTCAACATAACAACAATTGCTTCATGTGCGGAATGCATGGACATTTCGCAAGGGACTGCTCTAGGAAAATGTCTTCAGCAGACCCAGCAGACATTGAGGAACTACTCGCTTTACCAGCTCCTGGGGAACACTCGGAGTCCGATGACTCCATGGGTATGCAAATTTCTGCTTAATACCTTAAATTATCTATTGGGGTATTAATTAGGACTGCATAGTCTGTTGTAATTTTAGGAACCATAAATTTAAGTTAGTCAAAAGCAAAGTCAGTGTCGAAAGGATAATCAGAATAATAATTGGAGGAACCTTTAGGTTAAATAAAGGTTAGATGATTAAATAGGGATAGAGTGATCATTAATGACCGGCTTAATTACTGTAAATTAGAATAGGACCTTATCTAATTAGGACACTAAAAGCCTTAGAAATTAAAAATGGCAAAACTAGTGTGTAGACTTTCATTTTATACATAAAGCTCCTAGAAATTGAGTTACCTAAATTTGAGAACTCTGGCTCTAGGATGTTAGGAAGAGTAAATATGAGAACTGTGTCAAGTCCTTATGTAGACTAAATAAGTAGATCAAGGGAAGTCATTTGAGAATACAAGATGAGAGTATGCTCGAGAAAATATTTTGAATGAAATATGGGCGTTCCAAATTATGGTGATGTTCTTCGAGTAGAAGAATGCATCTATGGTTTCTTGGACCTCCTGAATCGAGCGTGCAAACCGTAGCTGATTAGTTTGTCATTACTATTAATGATGACATACTGAATTATTATAGTAGCACGACAGAACACGAACGACATCTCAGGGATATTTTGGAACTGCCAACGAAAGAACAACTTTATCTTAAATTCTCCCAATTTGAAATCTGAGGAGAATAAGTAATAGTTGGAACAAAAGTTACAATAGGCTTCATAAGTCTCATGACTTTAGGGTAAGAGTAAGATAGATATACACCATCACATAGATGGGTATAGGTGTACTGAGAAGGTAAATCCTTACCTTTATCCTAATAACTCTACCGTATTTTAGGTAGACCTCCCCGCTGTATAACGAAAACCTTCGAGCAAAGGATAGATTAAACGAATGGTGAAGTATGTGTATGGTTATGTCAAACAACCTAAGTATTCACCATGGGTGACTTAAGGATCTCGATCTGAAGATCAAGACCTAGAGGTAGTGAGAGTCACCTACGAAGATTTTAAAGAGTGTGTCAGATTGTAGAGCCGAAAGACAGTTTGAGATAAACCGGATGTAATACTTACTACCAAATTAGTGGGTGGACTCTGGTGATAGGTAAACTGATGGATTATACAGCAACGAGATAGTGGTACGCTATGTGATACCATTGTTTAACATTTTGGTTAGGGACGGCATTTTCATAATGATGTGTAACCCACATCGCAGAAATCTCTAAGGGATGTACTTGAAAATAATTACAGCTCACCGTTCACCAAAGGACGGTCGAAGCGAAAGTACGACACGAATTTTGGGGGATAAATGTTGAGAATTTGTATGTCAAACTTCAGTGGAAAGTGGGACACCCAAATGCCATCGATTAAATCTTCCTACAACATCCGTCAATATAGAAGCACCGAATGCACACCATTCGAGGCTCCTTGAGGTCGGCAACGTCAGTCGCCGACTGACGGATTAAAGGTGTAGTCCATCCCAGAATAAAGGGACGAACAAGCACCACGAAACGTAGGACAATCCGAGATCATACAACATATTCGTTTCATGGCACATAGATTGAGGTCACCAGATGACTTTAGTTAGATGCGTTACGTGTTTCGCATCTCGAACTTGAATAAACGTTGTGCTAACGAATCGTTCGAAATATCAATTGAAGGAATTCAATTGGACGGACATTTATGCCTTAGGTAATGATCTTAAGAGTTTATGGCACGTCAGATTAAACAACCCAGGGAAAAGTCGTATTTCCATTGCTAAGTTCATTGGAAATTCAAAGCGCAAACTCAAGTTTATTTGGGAAGCGCAAAGGTCACGCGATGTTCAGGTAATCCCCAATTGCTTACAGAGGAAGCAGTACCCGATAACTATTCTTAAATTTCGGGACGAAATTTCTCTAACAAGGGGAGACTGTAACAACAGTGCCGAAACCGGTGCCGGAACAGTGATCGCAACAGTAGCACAAACAGTAAACAGACACCAACTATACATATTGCATTCTTTTTCATGTTCATATTGATAGTCAAAGTCATTTCATGTTATCAAACAGCAGACTCATAAACATTTAGCAGAAACTAAGTACAGAACAATGGTTCTTGAGTCAGATAATTATCTGGCAACACTGAACCATCATGGGTTATTTGTTAGGATCTATTAGGATAGCACGTATGCGAGGCTAATCAAAACAATACAATAACAGTTGTTATTACGGAATGTTAAACCGACGGACTGTTCGTATAGGTGACGATCTGTACGAATGGATCTGACAGTTTAATGATCTGAAACGATGATTGTAAATTAGACAACAAAATCATAAAGTGAAACGTACGATCGTGTTCGTACAGTTAGCGCTCTGTACGAAGACGCGCGTAAGTGACGTTTTCTGACGAAACGAATGACGACTCGATCGATAATAATTATAGGGAAATAAAATATTTCCTGTTTTACAATTTTGAAACTCATCATAAATAATTTAAAGCAAAACTATTTTAAAGTTAGACGCGTAAACCATAACACGCGAATAAATAATAAAACGCGTAATATTTATGAGTTTCGATAAATAAATTAGGAAAAATAACATTTAATGTCATTACTAGAAATAACCACTTCCCAAACACATAAAATATAACCTTTTATTTTGATTTCGTAATTATACGCGTTACGATCCGGAAACGCGTCGGAGACGAAAACCGAGCAAACGAAATGAACCCGAATACCCTCGGGGTATATAAACGATGAAAGAACACTTTTCTTTCATTTTTACACATCTCTCTCTCTCTCTAGCTCTCTCTCCCGTCACCTCTCTCTCTCTAAAATTCTTCATCTTCAACCTTCAAGATCTCATTCATTTGGAGACGAAATCGGGCGTTCTTGGTGTCCACGCGAAGCTCTCATCATCCTCTTTAAGGAAGTACAACCGATCTGTAGATTTGACCAACCGATTTCG
This sequence comes from Mikania micrantha, assembly GCA_009363875.1. NCBI lineage: Eukaryota > Viridiplantae > Streptophyta > Magnoliopsida > Asterales > Asteraceae > Mikania > Mikania micrantha. The sequence goes on along the minus strand of SZYD01001754.1, from coordinate 8,909 downwards.
AGGTATGGATGTTTAAAGGTTCGAATATTTAGGGTTTTTACTCATTTTATTGTGGTTGTCCGATCCACACACATATACACGATCGGTTTGGGATCTTGGTGCACGAAACACACATTTAGACAACCTTCTAACATGAATGTCGACCCAAGGAACAACCTTACCCGGATTAGAGCTCGAAAATGGTGTTGTTGCAGGTAGGGTTCGTGAGTGAAGCTGGAAAAGATGGGGCGCCGAACCTTTTTCCAGGTTGAGATGCAGGGAGCCGAACCCTTCTTGCCTAGCGAACCCTTCTGTAGGCCAGCCGAACTAGTAGCGAACCTGCCATGTTACACCAACCACCGAACCCTAGTAGTGACGAACCCTGTAACGAATTTACTGATGACCTGCAACGAACCCTGCACCAGCATGGGGAATTTCTGCAACGAACCTGCACTGCACCTGCACCGAACCCTGGTTCACGAACCCTTAGGCGTTGAGCGAAACTTTATGTTGTGTTAGCCGAACCATGGGAAGAGACAGCTGGTCACGAACCCATGCATCAGGAACGAACCCTGGTTCGTTGGTCACCACAGCCGAACCCTAAGTGACATAGTGTTAGCCGAACCCTATTCCAGGAACAAACCCTGCTTCATGCAGGCGAACCCTCGACCACGGTGTATGTTAGTCGAACCATATTGCACAAACCACCGAACCCTTTTAGTTCATCATGTAGCCGAACCCTTAAAAGGTTCGCTGGTCTGATGATATCCTGCAAACCAAAATTCGAATTTGGGCCAGCTTCATGTCCAACGCATTCTAAAGGGATCCACGATCGATATTGGGCCCAAACAATCACAACATTTAATTAGCCCAACATTCTAACCGGCTTCTATAACCCAATCGGCCCAACATTATGGGTAAGTCCAGTTACACGTAATTAGGCCCAACCCAAATGTCTAAATCATCTTATTCAATGCGGGCCGTTTGACTACAAGGTCTAAGCCCAATAACCTATCTTCGCCCATATGGGGGTGTTAATCGGCCCATGTGTTGTAATGACCCAACAAGTTCGAGTTTAACTCACTAGGAACGAGATTGGTTCTAGACTTGACTCACACGTAGCTTGTTTAACTTAATTTGGCCCAATAACTAAGGATGATCCGTTGTACATTTGATTAAGTTTAATATTAATCAATTGGGTCACAAGAACAAGTTAGGCCTAACATAAGGCCACAAGATCTAAACTTCAATAAAAACAATGCTAGGATTAATTACCGATCTAATTTAGGATATTCTAGCACCATTATCATATGGGATCATTATAGGGGTGATCATTCTCTTAGTCAAACACAAGTGAACCTCTTTAAACTAAGATATCAAAGGTCATGAAGAGAATTACATTCGGATGGAAAACAAGAACCTAAAGGTTATGGTTTGACTTAAATGTTAACACCTAAACCATTGGGAATTTCAAAGGCATGATTAATCTAAATGGTTATTTACACCATCTAGGTTAATGACTTAATAAGCAAACAAGAGATCATTTGAAAATCAAAGTTTACTAAAGGGCCCAAGAATGGCCCAATGGGTTTAATATAAGCCCATCATGTTTAAATTACATTTTTCTTAAATTAAATATGTTTTTCATAAAAGAAATTATATTATGGACCTTACAATATAATTAAATGATTTTTCTAAATAAATGATTAACTTAAAAGGTAATGAATTGAAAATGTTTTATTTAAATACTTTAAATGCTTTATGTGGGATTGGGTTACTAATGGGTAATAGTTTAACTTAGATAGAGGAAATTCTAGAAACACACTAGTAATCTAGGACACGTAGTTGCACATCGAGACCAAACCATAGATACGATAATTTCTGTAGTACTTATCATATTCGAATTCTTTAAAATAACTCAGGTGCTAAAGATACTTAGGCAACAATCAAAGAGTGCGCATATCTTTTGTGGTTTATTGCACGGCAACACAGGTGAGTTCATTGCCCCTTTTCTAACATTTTTGTTTTAAAACGCGGGGCTGAGAAGCATGCGTAAACTGTTTACTTAAATTGTTTACTTTAATGCTTCTAAATTTATATGTTTTACACATATATAAATGTTATCCTAGACCATGTCTAGGAAGATTTTATGCAGGTTTATTAACTGATTTACTTATATATTAAGTGAATAATCAAGTTAAACTAAACTTTTCAATAAGTCAAAACAATTTAAGGAATCAAATCAAACATTTTGACAAAACAAGTGGGTGAATTCAAGGAATCAAAACAAACATTTGACAAATCAAGTGGGTGAATTCAAGGAATCAAATCAAACATTTTGACAAAACAAGTGTGGGACATCAAGACATCAATAAAACAATCTTTGCAAAGACAACAATCAATGTTCTACAAACCAAGTGTTTGTTTGAACAATGAATCAAGTGTACAAACCGATCAATGAATCTTGTATTCTATGATCAACACATCAAGTACATCTTGTGACAAAATCAGACGATCATTAAATCATTTTTAAGGGATAGTATGGGAAATATCAGAGATAACATTTGCCAACACATTGAATTCAGAAATTCTATATTTCAAGAAGTCCTAGCTAGACTGATTGACTTGTAGGTCTTATGTTTGATGATATTTACAGAATTCCCTAACTACTAAGTACCTAGATTGACAGACTAGTCTACTCGAGTATGACCATAGGCCCCAATCATAAGGACTTAGATTTTATTAAATGTTTATTTATTTATTTAATTAAGCATTTATTAAACTGTTTCTACAATTTCTGTGGTTGATCACTATTGTGATGAACTTAAGGAATCAACATAGATTCCAAATTGTGGTATTTACAGGAACAAAGGATTGACGAATCATTGGGTTAAAGGTAGGGGTAAAATGCTTAATTATCATTAACAACAATGTCCTATGCGGATTAGTATGTGGTGGGACGGCGTCTGGGCGGGGTTGTAGCCCCGACTCAGGGGTATGCCCTATATATAAGCATACCGATCTGGATGATACATGTGATGTTAATGAGATTAAGGTTGTTACCCGTGGGTTAAACAAAGGTTTTGTGAGAACATTTGAGTCATTGTGAACAAGAGTGTGTAATAGGTAAAGATGCTTAATTATCATTAACAACAATGTCCTATGCGGATTAGTATGTGGTGGGACGGCGTCTGGGCGGGGTTGTAGCCTCGACTCAGGGGTATGCCCTATACATAAGCATACCGATCTGGATGATACATGTGGTGTTAATGAGGTTAGGGTCTTTACCAAAGAAGTTTTCAAATCATTTTCAAACACTAAACAATATGAACTCACCAACCATGTGTTGACTTTATTTTTGCATGACTTCTCAGGTGACGAACAGGTCAACTGAAGAGTTACTTCTTGAATTAGGTTATCTGATAGAGGACTTAGTTTTTGGACCTACATATTTTGAAGCATCATTTTACAGTTTGTTTAACATATCTTGTGCAGCTACAAGATTGAAGACTATGATGTGATAGTGGGTTTACATTGTTAAATTGTAAACTTAACTAATATAATTTAACTTGTAATCCTATTTTATTTTAGCAAAGTTTCTCATTTATATATCATGTGCAATGCGAACAATCTGATCAATTCGATTATCATTTCGATATCGCGCCTCGGGAACCTTCCGCCCGTCGGGGAAACCCGATCCTACCCCGCCGGCTCGGGGTGTGACATTGTAATGCTGGGATCTTGGGTGGAAACCGGTGATATTTTAGTAGGTAAATTAACGCCCCAAATGGTGAAAGAATCATCGTATGCCCGGAAGATAGATTGTTACGAACCATACTTGGCATGCGGGTATATACTTCAAAAGAAACTTGTCTAAAACTACCTATAGGCGGTAGGGGTCGGGTTATTGATGTGAGATGGGTCCAGAGTTCTAAGACAGATGAGACAGAGAAAACAGAAAGTATTCGTGTATATATTTTACAGAAACGTGAAATAAAAGTAGGCGATAAAGTAGCTGGAAGACATGGAAATAAGGGTATCATTTCAAAAATTTTACCTAGACAAGATATGCCTTATTTGAAAGATGGAAGACCTGTTGATATGGTCTTCAATCCATTAGGAGTACCTTCGCGAATGAATGTAGGACAAATATTTGAATCTTCACTCGGGTTAGCGGGGGATTTGCTAGACAGACATTATCGAATAGCGCCTTTTGATGAGAGATATGAACAAGAAGCTTCGAGAAAACTTGTGTTTTCTGAATTATATGAAGCCAGTAAGCAAACAGCGAATCCATGGATATTTGAACCCGAGTCTCCAGGAAAAGCAGAATATTTGATGGAAGAACGGGGGATCCTTTTGAACAACCTGTTATAATAGGAAAGCCTTACATCTTGAAATTAATTCATCAGGTTGATGATAAATCCATGGGCGTTCCAGTGGGCGTTATTCACGTCTTACACAACAAACCCTTAAAGGAAGGGCCAAGAAGGGGGGGGCAACGGGTAGGAGAAATGGAAGTTTGGGCTTTAGAAGGGTTTGGCGTTGCTTATATTTTACAAGAAATGCTTACTTATAAATCTGATCATATTAGAGCTCGCCAGGAAGTACTTGGTACTATAATCTTTGGAGGAAGAATACCGACTCCTGAGGATGCTCCAGAATCTTTTCGGTTGTTCGTTCGAGAACTACGATCTTTAGCTCTGGAACTGAATCATTTTCTTGTATCTGAGAAGACTTTCCAGCTTAATAGGAAGCTTAATCGAAATGAAGCAGAAGTTTTCTTCTATGATCGATCGATATACACATCAACAACTCCGAATTGGATTAGTTTCTCCTCAACAAATAAGTACTTGGTCCAAAAAAATCCTCCTAATGGCGAGATAGTTGAGAGGTGACAAAACCTTATACCTTTCATTATAAAACCAATAAACCAGAAAAAGATGGATTATTTTGTGAAAGAATTTTTGGGCCTATCAAAAGTGGAATTTGTGTTTGTGGAAATTATCGAGTAATCGGAGATGAAAAGGAAGACCCGCAATTTTGTGAACAATGCGGAGTCGAGTTTGTTGATTCTCGGATACGAAGATATCAAATGGGCTACATCAAACTCGCATACCCCGTAATGCATGTGTGGTATTTGAAACGTCTTCCTAGTTATATTGTGAATCTTTTAGATAAACCTCTTAACGAATTAGAAGACCTAGTATACTGCGGTGTGTGATTTGATCGAAATTCTGATTTTACAGATTCGAAATGAGAAACTGTCATCCCATTTAATCCAATCGGGATGCCCTTACCTGACATGTTTCTTGGTAGGAGTAACATGAAGCTCAGAATTAGGGATGTATTCAAGACGCTCCCCAAAAAGGGAATTGATCTATGGTCGATTTCATAACAATTTATAGTTATACCTCGTAAAAAAAAGACTTTTTCTTTTGTGGAATTAAACAGCTCATTTTTTTTTAGAAAGAAATGATGTTCAATAAGCAAATAGAAAAGATATCATGGTTACAAGAGTCTATCTATCGCATATAGACTTTAAGGACATCGTGGCCTAACCCTCGAGGTGAAGTCGGGACCTAAAAGATCGAATGGAACAGTACATAGACAAGTCAATTCCTTATGAATTCCAAGGTACTCTCTTTAATTTTCATTAAGAATTACGGGATTCATCATTCGAGAGGAAGTAGACTACTCAAGAATTTCACATTTCATTTATGTCATAATTGAATAAAGGATTCATAAAATCTAAATCAAAATAATAAGGAAGATAGAATCGATGAAGTTTTGCTTGATCTTCACTGGAAACTTGAGTAAGGAGTAGATCTTTTGGAGTTTTCTAGAATCTGAAAGCGAGAACTCCTTTCTTTTTCTTTTTTTCTTTATTTGACCTACTTTAGCCGGATGAAAGGAAACTTTCACGTCCGATTTTGGGGGGGGGTAGATCCTATCCCAATTTTTATTTTGCTAGGCCCATAGATAAAAAACCTACTTTTTTACGATTACGGGTTTATTGGAATATGAAATTCAACCCTGGAAATACAGGATCCCAATTTTTTTTACTACCCAGAGCTTCGATACATTTCGAAATCGAGAGATGTCTACCGGGGGAGGTTCTATCAGACAACAATTACCAATCTAGATTTACGAATGATTCTAGATTATTCATTGGTAGAATGGAAAGAATTGGAGGAAGAGGAACCCACAGGGAATGAATGGGAAGATCGAAAAGTTGGAAGAAGAAAGATTTTTTGCTTAGACGCATGGAATTGGCTAAGCATTTTATTCGAACAAATATAGAACCAAAATGGATGGTTTTGTGTCTATTACCAGTTCTTCCTCCTGAGTTGAGACCAATCTATCATATAGATGAGGATAAACTAGTGACCTCGGATATTAATGAAATCTATAGAAGAATTATCTATCGGAAAATACTCTTACAGATCTATTAACAACAAGTATAGCTACGCCAGAAGAATTAATAATATCCAGGAAAATTGCTACAAGAAGCCGTGGATGCACTTCTTGATAATGGAATCTGCGAACAACCAATGAGGGATGATCATAATAGAATTTACAAGTCGCTTTCAGATGTAATTGAAGGCAAAGAAGGAAGAGTTCGCGAGACTCTGCTTGGTAAACGAGTCGATTATTCAGGGCGGTCAGTGATTGTCGTGGGCCCTTCACTTTCATTACATCGATGTGGATTGTGCCTCGCGAAATTGCAATAGAACTTTTTCCAGGCATTTGTAATTCGTGACCTAATTAGAAAACATCTTGCTTCGAACATAGGAGTTGCTAAGAGTCAAATTCGGAAAAAAAAAAACCGATTGTATGGGAAATACTTCAGGAAATTCTGGATGACCATCCTGTATTGCTGAATAGAGCGCCTACTCTGCATAGATTAGGCATACAGGCATTCCTCCCTCTTTTAGTGGAAGGGCGTGCTATTGTTTACATCCATTAGTTTGTAAGGGCTTCAATGCAGACTTTGACGGGGATCAATGGCTGTTCATCTGCCTTTATCTTTAGAGGCTCAAGCAGAGGCACGTTTACTTATGTTTCTCATATGAATCTTTTGTCTCCAACTATTGGAGATCCCATTTCTGCACCAACTCAAGATATGCTTAGTGGACTGTATGTCTTAACGAGTGGAAATCGTCGGGGTATTTGTGTAAATAGGTATAATCCATGTATCGTAGAAACTATCAAAATGAAGATAATAACTATAAGTATACAAAAAAAAGAACCCTTTTTTTGTAATGCCTATGATGCAATTGGAGCTTATCGGCAAAAACGAATCAATTTAGGTAGTCCTTTGTGGCTGCGGTGGCGACTAGATCAACGTGTTATTGCGGCAAGAGAAGCTCCTATCGAAATTCACTATGAATCTTTGGGACCTATTATGAGATTTATGGACACTATCTAATAGTAAGAAGTATAAAAAAAGAAATTCTTTATATATATATTCGAACCACTCTTGGTCATATTTCTCTTTATCGAGAAATAGAAGAAGTGTGTTGGACTAAAAGAACCAATGAGCCTGATCAGAAAAATCTCTAAGTCTCACAGCATTACAACAACTGAAGAAGAACACAAAGGCTGATATTTCAAAGGTGCTGAAGTCACAAGATCTGAAGAGATGTACAACAGCTGAAGTGTAAGTCGTCAGATGTTGTAGTGTGTAGTTAGTCTTCAGTAGTTTTCTTTCAGTATTTGTAAAGTCTGATGAGTAGTTTTACTCATCAGATGTTTAGTATTTTGTACTTCAGTAGTTTCAGTATTTGTACTTCAGTAGTTTTGTTCTTCAGTAGTTGTAGAGTTTGTCTTCAGATGTTGAAGACATCCTCAGTAGTTTAGTTAATTTCAGTTGTTTTGTTTTGTCTGTTAGATGTCAACATCATGTGACATCATCAGACGTCACTTGCCTTCTATATATAGGTAGTTGACATGATTGTAATGAAACGAAGTTAATGAATTGAATGAGATATTCTCCTTTACAGAAAACTTTCTCTCTCTATAAACAAACTTGCGTTACTGTTTGATTGAAATTGTTCTTACTTACTTATGCTAATTCTGTTTGAATTCCGCTGCTATACTCTACTGATTTATCAATTGAGAACATCTGATCCTACAAGAAGCCATACAGGGGTTTTGGCAGGGCTGTTGTAATTCTATGCTCCAGCGGGAATTCAAGTTTCGTCGGGTTAACTAGGACTAGAATTGCGGAATTTTACGTGAATCAAGATCTAGAAAAGAAGTTTTTCCAATCACTGACTCAAACCCATTGTCAAATTCTACTCAGCGCAACGCAATATGGAGGTACTGATGGCAGGAACGGCCCCCACTCAGGTCTTTCACAATAAAGTGATAGACGGAACTGCCATGAAACGACTTATTAGTCGATTTATTGATCACTATGGAATAGGATATACATCACATATCCTCGATCAAGTAAAGACTCTGGGTTTCCGACAAGCTACCGTCGCATCCATTTCATTAGGATTGATGATCTTTTAACAATACCTTCTAAAAGATGGCTAGTTCAAGACGCTGAACAACAAAGTTTTATTTTGGAAAAACACCATCATTATGGGAATGTACAACGCGTACATCGCGGTGGTAGAAAACTTACGTCAATCGATCGAGTATGGTATGCCACAAGTGAATATTTGCGACAAGAAATGACTCCTAATTTTGGATGACCGATCCTTTTAATCCAGTCCATATAATGTCTTTTTGGGAGCCAGAGGAAATGCATCTCAGGTACATCAATTAGTAGGTATGAGAGGATTAATGTCGGATCCCCAAGGACAAATGATTGAATTTACCCATTCAAAGCAATTTACGCGAAGGACTCTCTTTAACAGAATATATTATTTCTTGCTACGGAGCCTGTAAAGGAGTTGTGGATACCGCTATCCGAA